>JAIUZE010015304.1:0-41175 GCA_022085475.1 Heliosperma pusillum
CTTCACTTGGAACGCCTTCCAAAAATGGCATCGTCTTGAGGGAGTCACCGGTCTTCATAATAAATAATTACAAATACACAAATATATAAATTCCTATTATACATTTATTCTATAAAATGAAACTATTAATTATTACAAACCGGCGATACGAGATCGCAATAAATAATATAACCGAACCGTTAATCCCTTACATTACGGGTAATAACGATTAAAATAACTAGGCCATACTAGGTACAAAATTTGAATAAATTATTAAATAAATGACATTCATTCATTCAACCATAAAAAATTAATTGCTGCAAAATTCATGCCAAAAATTGCCCTGAACACATTCATGCTCATTGTAGCTCGATTTTACGGAATTTATTGATTTTTAACCATTAAAAATCAATATCAACATTTAAATATCATTTAAATTCAAACTAATTATCTAAACTGTATTAGAACTCAAAATTAGTCCCTACTAATTTTGTTGGTCATCAATTAGATCGATTTGATTTTATTTGCTAAATATAACGGTTTAATCAAAACTTTTATGAAATAAACCCAAAATAAAATATAAACATCATACACATTTGAAACCAAAATTGTTTTACATTATGGAAAATTTCCAGAAACTCCAAAAATAAAAAACATTTGCTCAAAAGTTTTAAATTAATTTTATGAACATATAACTTTGTATTTAACGGTTTTATCAAATACAAACCATTAAATATAGTAAAACAATGAAATAAAATATAAAATTTCACCAAGATGATAAACATCAGAATGTAAAATGTACCAAAAAATTTCATGACCAGAAAAGGACGTTTCATTTTTATGAACATTATAATCTCATATTATCGACTTTTATCTTATAAAAATCAATAAACATGCAATACTTAATTAGAAGTCACGAAGTTTTACATACAGTATTTAAGACATGCATGTGAGATCATATTAAAATTTCATGGCCAGAATCAACATGCAACTAATTTTAGTTAACTTTTAACATAAAATATGCGTATTAACTCGGTTTAAAAGCCAAAAATCAAAATAAATAGCAAATTGATCCCTAAAATCACGAAATTTGACCACAAACATTTTGAAGTCAGTAGGTGTACATGAACCAAAAACTTTCGTCCAAATCATATTTTAACTCAAATGTTTTATTTATTAGTTAGCTTATAACTTTTAATAAAAATGCTTAAAATGAACATGCATGCTACAAGATAGCTCTGATACCACATGAAAGTCCATAGACCTTAATTAGACTCCTCTAATTAGTTACTAAATTACTTGTTAATTTAGTGTTTAATGATCTATGTAACATGCATGCAAATATAAAGACATTATATAAAAGAAGAAATGTCCTCACATTGAAATGGAAATGATATGAGCACAATAAGAACTCTTTCTTATTGTTCTTGAGCTATGATATAGATGATCCTCCAAGAATCTTCAAACTAGAAGATCTCCTTTAAATTGCACCCAAGATTAACCCAAATAAACTTAATTTATTACTAGCTAGATAATAAGAAAAGTTACACTAATATTTAGAATATATTACTACCTTAGTAATACTTAGTCAATATTATTATATGAGAGTTTTTAGAGAGATGAGAGGATTTTAGTGAGATGAGTAAGAACAAGCAAGAAAGAACACTACAAAATGAACAACCATAGTGCTCTTTTATAAGCACTATGGCCGGTCCAAGTAGGCCTCACAAGGCTCTTATTTTGCTTATTTTAATTCACATGCAAATTGGTAGTGTGTAAGGAAGTATAAGCATAATGTAGTGGCAGTTCAATTTGGATTATTTGAGCATAAAATAGAGCAACAATCATCATGCTTCCACTACTACTCCAACCGGCCACATATGGCTCATTATGGTCCATTTTGATTTTTGATATTTGTCCCATAAATACTTATTAATCATATGCTTAATTATCTTGTACAATTAAGTGTTAATTTGATCATATAGCAATTATATGACATAAATTAATAAACAATATGTACTTAACAGTTAAGTGATATTTTACCATTATATTAATATATAATGGGTCACACAATGCTTAGTTAATTTATTTTACAACTCCTTGTAAATATAATTAACTAATTGCCTTTATCTCAAAATATATGTAAAACCTAAAATAGTAAATTAACGATTAATTACTAAACTAGATCTTATTTAATCATTTTAAAATAACATATTAATTTAATAGTCAATTATCGCATAATTGAAAAATAAACTTAATCGAATTTGAGTTCCTAACTTAATTTCTAACTATTAACTCTCGTACATATCAAATATATGTAATGGACTAATCAACTGTATCATATATAAATAATTAGTTACTATTTGGTTTTCATGCTATAGGTGTGACCGAAAGGGATCAGTTGATCACTGCCGTCATACGACAATAACGTCAAACTCTAGTCGGCCAACCGTTATTGATTTACGTTAATCAACCGACTAATTATATATATAGTCAATAAATATCCCAATTATATTCCATAATGAGATTTATTATGTGGCGCACTATTGTGGAGGACACCTACTTCAACAATCACGACTCTCCATGGAGGAATCGTGCAATGAACCTGGCCTGGCGACCGCAGGAAACTGTGAGTACTCTGAGTTGGGGCATTTCGATCCCTCTTTAAAGTTACCATCTAATGAACCTAGCCAGCTCGTCGACTACAAGAGGAGCATGTCAACACTTTTCGAAGAAAGTCAAAGTACTTTGAACATTGAAATAGAGAGCATCAATTTTATTTTTCCAAGGACTTGATTGTTTTGGAGTTTATTAAGCCGTGCACAGTTTAAGATCTTGCGGGCCATGAGCAGTTTTTGTTTTTTTTGTGTTTTTGTTTTTTTTGGTGTGGCTGCATTTGAACAAAGTGTTTGCTCAAGCTGCCTACGTACTCGCAAAGGTTCCAAGGGTGACAACTTCCAAGATCAAGTCAACGTAGTTCAGAGAAGGGGTTTGGTGTTTGCTTGGTGGTGTGGCTGCACTTGAGCTACATGTTCACCCAAGTTGCCTACATACTTGTAAAGCACGAAATATACTTCACAAGATCAAGCCGACGTAGTTCATGATGGAAGTCATTATTTTTTTTGTAAGGTTATTTTTTTTGTGATGTGAGGTGTTTTTTTTTTGCGCTATTTTAACTCTTGCTTAGGAGCTGGATTGCAGTTTACGCTCTTGCTTAGGAGCAGGATTGCAGTTTACGCTCTTGCTGAGGAGCAGGTTTGTTGAGGTTCAAGAATAGTAGCGTTTCAAAAAGTTCCCATTGATTGGGCCTACATGCACGCCATCTTTATCTACTATTTTGTAGGCACCATTTGTGTAGACCTCCTACACCACATAAGGGCCATCCCACTTAGAGGTGAATTTACCAACAGGCTTGTGAGAGGTGATGATTGGCCTTCGCACTGCAAATACCAGATCTCTGCATGGAAACAACGAGGGCACAGTTTTTTGTTAAATGCGCGTGTCAACCTTGCTTGATAGCATTGGAGCTGTTTTTGGGCCTCAAGTTGTTTTTCATCGAGAGCCTCTAACTCTGCCAATCGCAACTTATCATTTTCATCTTCTTTGAGTCCCTCCTGCATCGCGTTGCGTAAGGATGGGATCTGCAACTCTAATGGCAACACAGCTTCTACTCCATACACCAAAGCATACGAGGTTGCTTGAGTAGGCGTTTTGTAAGTGGTGCGATATGCCCACAATGCCTCGCCAATTCTTTTATGCCAGTCCCGTTTTGAGTTTGCTACTAATTTTATGAATAAGTTGCAGAGTGTCTTATTGAAAGTTTCAGCCAAACCATTTGCAGAAGCGTTGTACATTCATAACTTGTACTGCCTGAACTTGAACTTTTCTGCCAGACTTGTCATCAAATGGTTGAAGAATTGCTTCCCATTATCTGTTATGATTCGTTGAAGTACGCCATATCTAAAAATGATTTGGGTTTGAATGAACTCTACGACATTTTCCTTTTTGACTTCTCGTAGTGTGATGGCTTCTGCCCATTTTGAGAAGTAGTCAGTCTCGGCGAGAATGTACTCGTGCCCATTCGAGGCCTTCGGAATGAGTGGTCCTACAACGTCTAAACCCCAAGCTTCAAAGGGACATGAAGAAACAGTAGGGTGTAATGGCTCTGGTGGTTGGTGTATGAAGTTTGCGTAGAATTGACAAGGTTCGTACTTTTTTGCGAAGTCCATACAATCTTGCACCATGGTTGGCTAGTAATACCCCATTCGTTTTACTCGATCATGAAGTTTAGGCCCAGACTGATGCGCACCTCAAATGCCAGAGTGAGCTTCATGCATTGCTTCATCACCTTCATTTTTACTTAAACACCTCAACCATTGTCCGAAGAAAGAACGTCTGTAGAGCGTGCCTTTGTAGTGAAGAAACTTTGGAGCGCGTCGACGTATCTCAACCTTATGTCTAGGATCAACAGGTAGCTTTTGGTGATCTAAGAAGTCAATGATAGGTTGACGCCAGTCAACATCATCAGCTGTGTAGACACATATCATGTTTGTTGCATCTACATTTTCTTCTCCTTCAAGCAACGATACTGCCCAACGATTGCAAACAGGAACTTGCATAGACTCTTCTGCCCTCAATGCCAAAGTGGCTGCAAGGTTAGCAAGTGCGTCAGCCAACTTATTGGCACTCCTCACCACATGACCAATATTGATGGAGTCAAGTTGATTAAGCAATTATAGCCCCTGTCGATGGTGGGGAATATATCTTCTTTTTTTGCTTCATATTTGTCAAGGACTTGGTTTATCACCAGTTGTGAGTCCCCATATATATCCATATCCCTAACACCTATTTCGATTGCCATTTGAAGCCCAAGTATGAGAGCTTAGTATTCTGCCACGTTATTTGAACACAACTTAGTAAGTGTGAATGAGTATGGCATGACATGATTTTGTGGAGATATGAATACAACTCCAGCTCTGGCTCCATCCCGCCTTGCATTACCATCGAAATACATCTGCCAAGGAGGTAGAATGTCTACATAGAATATTTCTTTACCTGTATAGTATGCGCTGCATGTAGTGTCTCAACTTTTAGATGGAAAAGACCAATGCAATACATATCTTCTCAATTGGAGAGTAATTCAACTCAGCTTCAACCAAGGTACTACTCAAGTAATAGAGCGCGCTTTCCTTGCGATCTTCGATTTCTTGGGCACACATTGCCCCCAGCGAGTGTTCTTGTGCAGCAATATATAAGACAAGTGGCTTTCCTGGAATTGGTGCCCCTAACACAGGTGCGCTGGCCAAGTACTTATTTATGCGGTCAAAAGCACTTTTGCATTTTTCATCCCATTGAAATAGAGCATCCTTTTTCATAAGATGACTGAATGGTTGGCAACGTCCAGCTCGGTTTGAGATGAACCTACGAATGTATGCTAGACGTCCTTGCAATCCGCGCAGCTCCTTTAATGTCTTTGCATCTAGCATTTCATTGATAGCTCTTATTTTTGTTTGGTCAATTTCAATACCTCTATGTGTGACCACAAACCCTAAGAACTTCCCAGATGTGACGCCGAACGCACATTTGAGTGGATTCATCTTAAGCTGACATTTTCTAAGTCTTTCGAAGATGGTTCAAAGGTCTTTGACATGGACTTGTCTTTTCTTTGATTTGACCACAACGTCGTCAACATAACATTCTATTGTTTTATGCAACATGTCATTGAAGATATTTTTCATTGCTCATTGGTATGTGGTGCCAGCATTCTTTAATCCAAACGACATGACCTTGTAGCAGAAGATACCCTTTGGGATTCGAAAGGCTGTTGCTTCTTGATCTTCAGGTGCCATATGTATTTGATTGTAACCAGCAGTACAATCCATGAAGGAAAGTGCTTCGTGACATGTGGTTGCGTCAATCATTAACTCTGTCACTGACAAAGAAAAGTTGTCCTTAGGACATGCATCATTAAGGTCTCTGAAGTCGACGCATATGCATAGTTGTCCATTCTTCTTCCTGACTGGGACAATGTTCGCAATCCAGGTAGGATATTTGACTTCACAAATAAAACCTGCCTCTATGAGTTTGTTAACTTCCTTCTGATAAGTCATAATTTAAAATCGTTTTACCCCATATTTAAATATTTACTTAACTCGTTTTTGTTCGATTTTAACCGATTAATAGCTCATTTATTAGTTTAATTAGGTAATTATTAGTTTCCCTATATTAATTGCGAATAATTGTTTTGTTTTTGTAGAACTTGGTCATATTTTTGCTCATATATGTTTTGTAGGAATCGTATTTGAAAATAAAGCAAGACGGAATTTAAGACGAGTCGAGACGGGTCAAAGCTCGTCCCTTACCCATTGACCCTCAAAATTCATAGCACCAATTCAATAACCCATCATCAATTAATCATTATTAACTCATTCAAAATGGCCATCACTCACCATTTTCACAATCATTTCATCATCAACATGTCTCGTTTCGAACCTATACCAACCCGACTACGCTGCCCGGAAAAAACCACCAGCCACCGCAGCAACAATCAAACTCGACGAGTTCACCGAGCCCACCAGGGAACATTGAGCTCACATTCGTGCGTGCGACCACTGGAGCTCCATTAGACTATGCGTCCCCGTTCTGACAGCGAGCTCCGCCGCACCCCACTCGTACCACCATTGCCACCACCGGCCTTCCCTACCGCTCACCGGACCTTCAAGCAGCACCATCGTCGTCCTCGTTAGCAGCTCGCACCACCACCTTCATTCGACCCACTGTGACAGCCGTTCGTGGTTACCAGCCGCTCGACCGGCAACCTGGCCACCGGCTGGTGCCCCGTTTTTGTGCGTGAAATTGAAACAATTAAGCAGTGGGTTTCAGTCGGTCATCACCCGGCCGCCGGCCCACCGGCTGGAGATCCCTCACACTATTAAATTGGCAGAAGGAAGCAGGGGGTTCCGAGCCGGTGACGTGGTCGGCTGCCGGTCCACCGGCCCAGGCTCCTTCACATGTTTCGGTGTCCTTTTCGTTTGTCCACTTGTTTTGTTTTTGGTTTTATTTATTTTGATATAAAAATAGAAAAGAAAATAAAGGGAAGAGCAGACAAAAGAAGGGAAGACGGACAGGAAGAGGAAAAAGAAAAGCAGGGAAAGAAAGAAAAAGACAGGATAAAAGTCCAAAAAGAAATAAAAAGAAGGGGGAAGGGGATTTGACTGACAAAAAAAAAGTGAAAAAGGAAACCACCCATTATTATTCAATTAGACTAGTTAGATATTTTTTGGAGAGAGATGTAGACCGTCTCACTAGGATAAAAATCCGTCTCACTAGATTAGATTTTCTTACGTTAATTTCTTCCTTTACCCCAAATTTTGTAATAGTTTACTTCACTTGGATTTTGTATGAAGATAAGATCGAAAGATCGGGTAATTATTCAAGTTCGTAACTTTTCCGTCTCGTCTTTGTTAATCGGTAAAGATTCAATCTTTCCTCTTTATATTCATATTTATTTTCATTTACTTGTCATTAAATTTATCTTTCATGCTTGTCTAATTAGTTTACATGTTTAATATGTCTTATTTTGCTAGTTTTGTATCCAAGTTTTCATCTTTAATGATTTTACTTATTAATATGAGTGGGTAGTGTATTACTAAGGTAGATGGGGGAGTTAGTGTAGGTTTATAGGTTGATTATGATAATTGGGCATAAAGATTGAGTCTTTTGGTAGTCTACTTGTCTTGTGCACACAAGGTGTTTGTAGAAATGCTTAAATGAGTAGTTTGAGTTTTTCCCATGTTTAATTACTAGTTCGAGTGAGAGCTTGACTTGTAGTGTGTTTGTGTGCATTTTGAATGTTTAAGGGGAGGTTAGGGAGAGATCCCAACCGATCCTTGGGTTGGGCTCGTCTCACACCGAGAGGTGGAGACTTGCCTAGAGACCATCTTGCACCGAGAGGTGGAGACATATCTAGACTTACCATTAGACTAGTTTTAACCCTCATCATAATCGACCTATACCTATATTAATGAACCCATTTACCTTAGTCTTTTTTTAAATCCTTGTTTAATCTTTTCTTGCTTCATTGATAGCTTTAGTTATTGCATCTAGCTCGTCATTGGCATTAGAACCTATCATCTTCGTCCGAACTAGACTAGATAAGAACAAAACTCGATAGCCAATCCTAACCGTTCTTTGGGTTCGATCTCCTTACCCTACTACATTAATTAGTTTGGTATTGAGCATTATAAGTTTTGTTTGACTGGGGGAGGGCGACTAAACCCACGTCAAAATGTAGTTTTAACCCTCATCATAATCGACATATACCTATATTAATGAACTCATTCACCTTAGTCTTTTTTTAAATCCTTGTTTAATCTTTTCTTACTTCATTGATAGCTTTAGTTATTGCATCTAGCTCGTCTTTGGCATTTGAACCTCTCATCTTCGTCCGAACTAGACTAGATAAGAACAAAAATCGATAGCCAATCCTAACCGTCCTTGGGTTCGATCTCCTTACCCTACTACATTAATTAGTTTGGTATTGAGCATTATAAGTTTTGTTTGACAGGGGGAGGGTGATGAAGAGTGATTTTGTCGTCAATTCACATATCAAAAATAAACCCGATATAAGTAGTATATAGGGGTCGAATCCACGAGGATGGAGGGGTCAACTACAAGTTTGATCACGTCCTATTTTAGCCTAACAAGAGTTGGATGAGAAGATTAACTATGAACTACTAAATGCAAAAAATTGCTAGAATGATATGGGTAAAAACAATTTATGAAAAACTAAGGTAAAGGGTTCACCTTAGGGGGATCAATTAGTCAGGTAATTAGCAAGTGGGTAATAAGTTTGAGTAGAATTAATTGCTAATGTCTCAACAACTAATAATCTTCAACAAAGCTATCGCATTTGTCTCAAATTACTCATATAAAGACTAGTTAAATCATCTGTACCAACGTCGCTTAAGAGATAATCAAACAATATTTGATAAAGTGTGTAACTTTCGTTTACACAATTCATCAAACACCTAGTGTGCATATGGGTAATACTCTAATTATTACCACAAATCTACTGATCACTCAACCAATTATCCCACATAATCCTCCCTTAGGCTCCCCCTAAACCCTAGAGGGAGGCTACTCACTCATGTTGAAGGAAAGCAAACAACTAAACAATAAGAATAAGGAGATGAACATCATACTTTGGAAATGAATAATTCTAACAATCAAATGACAAATAATTAACTTGAAATGAAATAAATTGCATAAAATCCTAAAAGATGAAAAATTTATACCAACAATACTTTTATTAATGAATAGGGAGAATGTCTTCACCCAAAATCTTCAATACAAACCCAAGACTATGATAGTTCTACTAAGAGAGACTAGATCTACTAACTTGAATTGAGAAACTAAACTTAAATAAGGAACGATTAAAAGAGTAATTAGTAAGTATTAGAGATTACAAAATTTTTAGGGTTTTGTGCTAAGAGTTGATAAAAAGATAGATACAAAAATTAGGGAGAGGGTATATATAGGTGTCCCCAAATTTAAGAAAGAAATTAGAAGAGGGTGGTGAAAATGCGGTGTTGTGTTCCCGGCCGGTTGGCCGGCCGCCGGCGCTCTGACCGGCCTGGAACACATCAAACCCTTCCTTCTCTTCTTCTCCAAAAAATAATCTAAGTATAGGAAAAAGGAGTCCCAGCCGGGTGCCCGGCCGCCGGTCTTTGACCGGCCTGGAGCACACCAAAATTCTCAAACTTTTTCCATTGTAGTTTGATGTTGCGCAGGCCGGGTGGTGGGCCGGCAGCCGGGTACCCGGCCGGCGCTACCTGGCCTATTTCTTCTCCCTCTCTTTTTCCTTTCTTTGTGGGAGTTGTGGTCCGAGCCAGGTGGCCGGCCGCCACTAGGTAGACCGGCTTGCGCCACCTGTTAACTCTCTTCTCATTTCTTTTTCTTCTCATTTCCAAATCCCGGCTAATGCAAAGCCTTTATGCACCGATGTCTTTGTTTCCGCCTTAATTCCTGCAAAATGAGACCGACATTCATAGCACGGGAAATCGGGAAGCAAAATGCAATTAAGGGCACGCTAATCCGTGTAAACGGGCCAAAATGGGGACGAAAACGAGATGGAAAATGTGACTAATTAAATGCTTATCAAAATTCCCCACACTTAAGACTTACTCGTCCTTGAGTAGGTAAACAAAATTCGAGACCCATATGTACCCTTATTCAACACTACACTAATACTAAGGCTATTACCTAAACTACTAATAATATCAGACGGTAGGCAATTAACGGGCGTCCTCCGTCCCTTCAACTCATAACGAGATACTCATGAGGTATAGTACCTCCTTGCAAGGCAAGTAGGGGCTTGCTCAAAATCGCGATACATCCAAATGATAAGCACGTAAGACCATGACAAGAATGCATCTAACAGAAGAATAATCACACGCCTCATCCATGTGACGAAAGTATCTATGAGGAAAAACGTCTAAATAAATGCATGATCCTTATAAGCCACTAGTATCATAAAGCATGGAAAAGTATTCGCCTCCTAGCGGTGCAAGTCTAATGAGAATTTTGAGCTCCGTCTACTATTTTCTTGGTCAAAAGTGATCAAATGGAAGATGGAAATGAAATCCTCGTGACGTTATTAAGCACAATAGCATATGGAATTCACGTTTCTCAAACAAATGAGGCACAAGGGTCGTCCCGTCTCACTATGCAACTCAAGGGTAAATGATCCAAGAAAGGTTAAAGAAAAACGATATTTGAGTCTAATTGCTTACAAAATTTTCATTTCAGCACTTTGTTTTCTCTCTTCTCTTTTTCTCCCCCCCCCCCCCTTTTTTTTTCTTTTTCTCTCTTTTGGAGTTGCATTCTTGATTTGTAATTATTGGCATGATAGCACACGGTTTCTGTCAAGGGCACGCGGTCGGAACCAACAATAGGGGTATCCCCACCTTAGTGGCATCGAAAGGGACCCTAGATCAGGGTCCACTAGAATCCCTAGAAGTTTGGTTTTGCATTTCCTTAACGAAAACAAGAAAACATGATATTTGACTCAATATTTTTAGCTTGTTTGATTTGTTTCCTTTGTTGAGTAAAAGTGGAAGAACAATGAATCAAGGTTGGTTGCATAGTAAGACGGTCACCTAATAATTCTTTCAACTAACGGAATATTCACATCAATTGAGGTTGTCGATCTGGAATAAGCGCAAACTCGTGACTCGGCTTTAGTAGACGGGTCAAAACTCACTAGAAATGCACAACCTAGGGCGTCTAAAATTCCACGATTAAGATGAACACTTTATGAATGAAAAAGTAGCTAAAAGAGACTATACACATTCAACACGTTTTCCAAATAGACAATTATAAAATCGTTTTACTAAATGCAACTATATGCCATGATGCGATTTAGCATATATACAACCTAAATGCACATGCTCTAACCGACTATATGACACACAAGCTAATGCTATCTCCTAAAAGCACATAGGTGGCACACACGCCAATCAACAAAATCCACAACATCGTCAACGACACATCCCGTCCTCCTCAAACAACAAGTAAGAAGAAAATAAGATAAAGGAGGAGAAAATAAGAAAGATCTCACCATAGCGTCTTCTTTTTCCCTTTTTCGTGCCTCTTATGATGTGGGGCGCACCTATGGATGGAGATAAGAGGAAACACACGACAATATATACAAAATAAACTATATACAAACTAATTTAAACATATGTTTTTGGAAAATTTTCAAATTTTTCGATTTTTAGGCATTTTTTGACTTTTTTCACATATCAACGATATATACAAAAGAAATAAAACCCTCCCCCACACTTAAGTCTTACTCGTCCTCGAGTAAGTGACTATTATGAAAAGAGGGGCAAAAAGAAAAATAAAACATGTTTTTGACTCTTTTTTTTTGGGAATTCCCTCCCCACACTTAGGTATTTACATGGTGTGAGGGGTGAATTCAAAACAAATAACATATTTTTGGTATTTTGGAAAGTTTCAATTTTTTTTGCGTTTTCGAATAAAATGCAAATGCATGATTCTAGTCTAAATGCTCAAAAGAAATACAATGCAAACTACACTATATGGATGCAAGACTTAACATGTGACGATATTTTACAAAATTAAATTCTAATGCAAGCCTAAATGAATGCGCAACTAAGTGGATAACTAAACTAGGATATATTACAAGTATCTAAATGCATACAAAAATATAAACATGATGAAAATTTGGATTTAAGGGATCATACTCATGGGTGTTCCGTCTCAGGAGAGAACCCACTAAAATCGGTGGGTGTAGCATCAATATGGCCGCTTCCGGCCGCCGCATAAGACTCATCTACACCCCCGGCTTCTGATCCTGAGCCGGTACCATCCAATATCTCAAACTAGGCCCCATCATATCGAACCACTCGGCATTTTGGGCCGCCGTCTCGGGGCCCGCCTCCTCATCATCAACTGCCGGTTGAGCAAAGACCGGCGAAGAATAGTAATCATGATGGACATTAAAGTCCCCAAACACCCTCGAACCCTGATCATACCCACCCTCGGGCCACATGAAATAAGATGGATGCGGGCCAGTGGGCTCCCTATACCCCTCCCTACACCAATTATCATAGGAAGGGTATTGGCCAAGTGCCAAGTCATAGTACATTCGATCCATCTTTTGGGACAAGATCGCTCTCTCCCTAGCTTCCTCCTCTCTCTCCTTAGCCGCCGCCTCTCTATCCTTAGCCGCCGCCTCGGAGGCCAAAGTCATATCGGTCATGAACTTAATCAAGGAAGGATCTAAAGGTGGTAAGCTAGGAGTGGTAGAAGAGGATGTCTCGGGTTGGGAAGAATGAGGCCAAGGACGCCATTGTTGCACGGGTGGTTGATGATGAATAAAAGAGGGGTTCACATAAGGCAAGGAAGTAGGAGTGGGGCCTTGTTGTTCTCTCCTATAAGTGGTGACGGGGATAGTGGGATCTCGCCTAAAAGCGGTGATGGGAGCTAATTGGTCTTGAGGGTTCTCTGTTTTAGGATTCACTTCCTCTAAGGGGAGGAGATAATGCTCACTATAGGGAACAACTCTCCTAGCCTCACTGTTTTGGAGGGGAATGGAGTTGCTCCCTCGGACCCTCCAATATAATTTCCCGTCTTCAACGCGCCTCACGACCCACTCAAGCTTTGTTGTTATATACTCCTCCGTCAATAAAGAACTCCCCTTTAAACACTTCAATTTCCTCTCATCAAAAGCATTCTTGCAAAGAGCATTGGCTATCTTTGTAACAATTCCCCCAATGTGAATCCCGGTTGGGCTAAAAGGATCATTAGACAATTTTTGGAAATGAAGAGCAACGTGGTGACCAATGTTTACCCCAAATTTATTCGGCTTTTGAAACAAGTAAGCCGCTAAAATTGAGAGCTCATCGGACCGGAAGTTGTGGCACTCCTCCCTCCCAAACAAGGTCCAGCCCATGAATCTATGCCAAATTCGAATAGGAGCGTTGTGGCAAGCATTTGCCGGTTTCTTAGCCCCCTTCTCAATTCCTATCCCCGAAATTGCGGTCCACACATCATTCAAGTTAAAATCCTCTGGGACCTTGTAAGTTTTGTGAAACTTGACACCCAAAACCTTACAAAACTTCTCCAAAGGGATGGTAAAAACAACATTAAGAAGTTGGAAAGTAACAAACTTGACCATGCCTGTATTACGGTCCTTATCACGACTAAATGTACTAAAAAATTCTCATGTAAGACGGGGGTAAGTCTGAAAGTGCTGGCCGTAAAGCTCCCCCATCCCTAAAACTTTAAAGAGTTCTACGGTCACGGTATCAAGGCCAAAATTTCTCATAGAATTCCTACAAATGAATCTGGAATGGGGAAGGGGACGGCGTTTAAAACATTGGAACTTACCTCTAGCAATCTCACTATTGAAGATAACATCCGGAAAGTCTTCATCCGGACCCATTCCTTCGATTACTTGTTGAAGTCTAGCCTCTAATTCCGCCTCAATTTGAGCCCTAGTCCTCTTTTTGGGTTGTTGTTGAGCCATGGTGAATTTGAGCAAAAATAAATTCAAATTGGGGAAAAATTTAGGAAAAAATTGAGGGTTTTGATTGGTGGGAAGATTTTGGGGAGTGTAGTGGGTTGTTAGTGAGGTTTAATGGAGGCTTGGTGGAGTTTGTGGTGACTTTTGTGGAGTTTATGTGGGTTTATTGAAGGAAGAAAGAGAAAGAAAGAAGAAAAATCAAAGAAGGAGGGAGAATGAAAAACAAAGCCGTCGTGAGAAATATAAGGTTTGATGTGTTCTGGGTCGGGCTAGGCACCGGCTGCCGGATGCCTGGCCTGGAACACAAGACGAAAATTTTTTGCCTTTTCAAACTTCACTTCTGATGCGCTCTGAGCCGGTCATAGAACCGGCCGCCGGGTGCCCGACCAGGAACGCAAGGTCAAAATTTCCAACTTCAAATTTTTCAATGATTATGTGCTCCATACCGGCATGGCACCGGCCGCCGAGTGCCCGGCCAGGAACACAGTCCAAAATTTGTTTGCCTTCGACTTTTCCAACACTGATGTGCTCCAGGCCAGTCGGCACACCGGTCGCCGGCTGCTCGGCGTAGATCACCTGCTCTTCAATTCTTTAATCGCAAACTTTTTCCTTATGGAGTGCTCTGGGCCGGTTGGGGCACCGGCTGCCGGGTGCCCGGCCTGGAGCACTCTTCCCTTCTTCTCCTTGCCTTCTAGTTCACTAGAAAAATTCCAAAGTCACCAACAATCTCGACTCAATCAACATTTCCCAACGACACGGTTTAGAACTAAACTCGACTACAATTGTTTCAATCCTACCAAAGACTTCTTCCAAGGATCAAGATACCCGAGTATGTAATCTAAAATCCTTACAACTACTCCTAAAATGCATGCTATATACAAAAATTGGTGGTTATTGAGGAACTCCACCAAACCTATCAAAATATAAGAGCTTACAAACAAGACTCTTCCTCGGGAAGAGGATCCCCAAGAAAGAGTATTTCAACTGTGCCTTTCTCATCTCCATCATAGTATCGCTTCACTCTTTGGCCATTCACCTTGAAGGTGCCACCCTTTTCACTCCAAAGCTCAAATGCGCCATGAGGCGATATATCAATAACCTTAAAGGGCCCCGACCATCTTGACCTTAGCTTTCCCAGAAACAATTTGATCTTAGAATTGTAGAGTAGGACTTGATTACCCACGCTTATATCTTTATCCACCAACTTGGCGTCATGCCACTTCTTCGTTTGATCTTTATAAATCTTCGAGCTTTCGTAGGCATCAAGTCTCAACTCCTCGAGCTTACTCATTTGGAGGAAACGCCTCTCTCCGGCCATGTCGATGTCAAAGTTTATCTCTTTTAAGGCCCACCACGCCTTATGCTCCAACTCGATCGGCAAATGACAAGCCTTGCCATAGACAAGCTTGTAAGGAGTTGTGCCAAGAGGAGTTTTGAACGCGGTTCTAAGAGCCCATAACACATCGGGGAGCTTTTGGGACCAATCCTTTCGACTTTTGCTTGTGGTCTTCTCCAAGACGGCTTTAATTTGACGGTTTGAAACCTCTACTTGCCCACTTGTTTGAGGGTGGTAGGCAAGGGCGGTCTTGTGAGTGACACCATCAGAAGAGAGCAAAATCTTGAAGGTGTTGTTCCTAAAGTGTGAACCACCGTCGCTAATCACCACTCTCGGGGTCCCAAATCTTGGAAAAATAGTATTCTTGAAAAGCTTGATAACAACTTTTACATCGTTTGTTGGGGTAGCTACGGCCTCAATCCACTTGGATACATACTCCACCGCAACTAAAATGTACTCATTCCCACAAGAGTTTGGGAGCGGTCCCATGAAGTTAACTCCCCAACAGTCGAAAAGCTCAATCTCAAGAATATTGTTAAGGGGCATCTCATTTCTTTGGCTTATGTTCCCCGTTCTTTGACATCTATCGCAAGATTTGACAAAATAATGGATATCTTTAAACATAGATAGCCAAAAGAAACCACCTTGTAACACCTTTTCAATGGTGCGAGATGTACCACGGTGGCCCCCATAGGCCGAATTGTGAATCCTATCCACTATCTCCAAACCTTCTTCCCTCGGAACACATCTTCTAAACATGTCATCACCACACTTGCGGAAAAGATGTGGGTCATTCCAAAAGTAGCGTTTTGAATCATGCTTCAATTTCCTTCTAGCTCTAGCATCTTGCTCCTCCGGAATGAACCCACTCACAAGAAAATTCGCCAAGTCCGCGAACCACGGTGATTTTCCACTAACCATCATCAAGCTATCTTCTCTTAGACACTCATTAATTGGGCCATTCTCATCTTTCAACCCATGATCTTCGGTAGTCAACCTAGACAAGTGGTCGGCAACAACATTTTCCGCACCCGCCTTGTCTCTAATCTCCAAGTCAAACTCTTGAATTAATAGGACCCACCTCAAGAGTCTTGGTTTTACATCTTTTTTCACCAATAATTGTCTCAAGGCGGTGTGATCCGAGTAAACCACTACCTTAGAGCCAACAAAGTATTGCCGAAACTTCTCCACGGCATGCACAATGGCCAACATTTCTTTCTTAGTTGTCGAGTAATTAACTCGAGTTTGATATAGAGTCTTGCTTGTGTAGTAGATGACATGATGCCTCTTGTCCATGACTTGCCCAAGTACCGCCCCAACCGCATAATCGGAGGCGTCACACATAACTTCAAAGGGAAGGCTCCAATTCGGTGAGCGTATTATGGGAGCCGTCACAAGGGCCTCTTTCAACCTACAAAAAGCACTCAAGCAAGATTCATCAAATTCAAACAGGGTGTCCTTGAGAAGAAGAGAAGTCAAAGGCTTGGCAATTTTGGAGAAATCTTTGATGAAACGTCGGTAAAAGCCCGCATGGCCTAGAAAGCTCCTCACTCCCTTCACATTTGTAGGGGGTGACAAGTTTTCAATCAACGAAACCTTAGCCTTGTCAACTTCTATTCCTCTCTTAGACACGATGTGACCAAGCCTAACCCCCTTCTCCACCATAAAGTGGCATTTTTCCCAATTTAGGACGAGGTTGTGCTCCTCACATGTTTTCAAGACATTAGACAAGTTCAATAAACCAAGATCAAATGAGTCTCCATGGACACTAAAATCGTCCATGAAGACTTCCATACTTTTCTCAAGAAAATCGGCAAAAATTGTCGTCATGCATCTTTGAAATGTCCCCGGAGCATTACAAAGCCCAAAGGGCATCCTCTTATAAGCATACACTCCAATGGGGCAAGTGAAGGTGGTATTTTCTTGGTCTTCCGGGTGTATGGGTATTTGGAAAAACCCGGAATAACCATCAAGAAACGAGTAGAAAGAATGCCCGACTAATCTTTCAAGCATTTGGTCTACAAAGGGGATGGGGTAGTGGTCTTTGAGGGTGGCGGCATTTAATTTGCGATAATCAATGCACATCCGCCACTCGGTCACGGGCCTAGAAGCGAGGAGAGTCCCATCCTCTTGTTCCACCATAGTCACCCCTCCTTTCTTGGGTACTACATGCACGGGACTCACCCACGAACTATCGGTGATTTGGTAAATAATGCCGGCCTCAAGCAATTTCATGATCTCATTTTTCACTACCTCCGCCATCTTAGTGTTCAACCTACGTAGCCCATCCACTTTAGGCTTACTACCCTCCTCCAAGACTATTCGATGCATGCAAAGATTAGGACTTAAGCCTTTTATATCGTCAATGCTATATCCAAGTGAGCCCCTATGAGTTTTCAAGACTTTCAATAGCTCAAATTCTTGATGCTCACTCAAATTAGCATTGATAATAATGGGATAAGTCTCTCCCTCACCTAAAAAGGAGTACTTAAGTGAGGGAGGTAAAGGTTTGAGTTGTACCTTTGGAGGGAGAAGGCCCTCCACCTTCTTCAAGAGCTCATCATCTATCTCATGGTCATCTCCCATTTCCTCATCATGGAGTGCCACTTGTAGAGTTTCTTCTCCACGTTTCTCTTCTTCAAGTACCTTTTCAACCACTCCTTCTATGGCTTCTATGGAGCAAGCTTTATGAAACATTGGTCGCTTCACTAAATGACGAATATTAAATTCAAGGGTTTCGTTCCCCACCCTAAAGGTTAGCCGCCCTTCCCTCACATCAATGAGCACTCCTCCGGTAGCCAAAAAGGGCCTACCGAGGATGATGGGAGTGTGGCTATCCTGCGGGATATCTAGGACAACGAAATCCGTGGGAATCAAAAACTTACCAACCTTAACGGGTATGTCCTCAAGCACACCCAAATGTTGCTTAACGGACATATCCGCTAGTTGGAGAGTTATAGAAGTGTGGGTTAAACTATCAAGCCCAATTCTTTTTGCAATTGTCAAAGGAATGACACTCACACTTGCACTGTTGTCACACAATGCCCTTGAAATTAGGACACCCCTACTACACAAGGGATTGAGAAACTTCCGGGGTCCCCAAGCTTTTTAGGCATTTTGAAAGAGTTAGGATTTATGAGGAGAGCACTACACTCCGCCTCCATAACCATAACATCTTGGGTACCCAAAGTCCTCTTGTGAGTCAAGACGTCCTTGAGAAATTTTGAGTAAGTGGGCATATTTAATATGACCTCGGTGAAAGGCAAGGTCATATCAAGTCCCTCAAGCATTTTGCGGAATTGAGTGAACTTGAAGTTTTCCTTTGTCTTTAATGCTCTAGAAGGGTACGGGATATCGGAAACAACAAGTGGAGAATCAGGAGATACCTTTGGAATGGGAGTTTTCTTAGTTACCTTAGCTTTTGCTATTGGTTGCACCTCTACTTCTTCATCATCGGCATCCTTGATCATCTCCTTCTCATAAGGCACGCTTTCAACATACCCATCTTCCCCATCCTTGGGTTAATTGTCAAGGCTTGAGCTTCCATCAACTTTACCCTTTCCCTTGCCATCATCTTTTAACTCCAAGGTGGGAGTCAAAACGGGCTCTTCAATTTCTTCACCCTCCTCAACATGCTCTTCATTTGGAGTCTCATCATTTATCATGTCCATGTAAGGGTTCTCGAGTACAAGTCCACTCCTCAAAGTCACCGCACATGCTTGGTGACTTGAGGAAGCATCCTTGGAGCTTTTCCCTTGAGCAAGAAGACCTCCCGGAGGCCTTTGAGGATTGTTCAAAGCTTGAGAAGCCAACCTAGCTTCCAATTCCCTCACTTCTTTCTTGTGAGCATTAGTGACATTTTGCAAGGCCAAGTTGTTTTGGATCACCATGTTCTTGACAAGGTGCAAAACATCACTCATGGAAGGCTCACTCTCTTGGTGAGGTTGGTTGGTTAAAGGGAGTGCAAATCCATAGTCATTTTGATTGTTGTTCCTTTGGTTGTTAACATTTCCTTGTTGTCCTCTTGAACCTTGACCATTGAAATTCAGTCCTTGATTGTTGTGGTCGAAATTTGACCCTTGGCCTTGGAAAGATTGATCGGGGAACCCTTGACTTGCTTGATTGTTTTGGTTGCCTTGGTAAAAATTACCTTGGCCTTGGTTGTTGAAGTTTTGGTTCCAATTACCTTGGTTTTGAAAGTTACCATGGGTGTTGTAACCTTGATCATTGAAATTATGGTTTTGAAATTGGTTGGATCCTTGTCCTTGTAGTGAGTTGTTAAATTGGTTATTGTAGTTTCCTCTTGAAAATTGACCTCCGCCTCTAGGTTAAGAAAAACCCGGAGAGTTGGAAGTTTGAGCTTTTGAGTGTTGAGGGTTTAAAACATTTTGGCTTTTATAGCTCATATTTGGGTGACTTTTCAAACCGGTATGATAGAAGTTGGAGTTGGGATTGTAAGCACCTTGGTTTTGGAAGGGAGGCCTTGAGGGCCGTGGGTTGTTGTTAACCACTTGAAATGCATTCACATGTTGAAAGTCATTTCCTCCTTCATTGTTAAATGACACATTATTCCCACACACTTCAAAAGTGTGTCCATACCCATTGCAAATTTCACAAGTAGGGGTTTGATAAGCTTCCACCATAGGAGGTGCATAAGACCCACTAGGTTCATTCACATGATGCCCTTGACTTTGATTGTGAGCCTTTTGAAGCTCGGCTAAGCCCTTAGTAAAAGTTTGTGTGAGCAAGTCAATCTTGGCATTGGTATCCGCATTTGAAAAGTTCTCACTTGGGTATTTCGAACTCCTCCTCAAGCTATTTCCTCTAGTTCCATAGCTAGATTCCGACTCAACCATTTTTTTAATCAATGCCGACCCTTGTTGATCACTCAAATGATCAAAACTTCCCCCCGCGGATGCATTCACCATAGCCTTGGTTTGAGGGAGAAGAGTTTGAAAGAATGTTTAAGTGACATACCAATCCGCTATGCCATGATGAGGGCAACGGGCAAGTAGATCAATGAATCGATCTCATGCCTCTCCCAAGGATTCTCCATCCTCTTGTTGGAAGGTTGTTATCTTATTTCTTAGCATTGCCGTTTTTTAGGCGGGGTAATACTTGCTTAGAAACTCCTTAGCTAAGGCATCCCAAGTAGTAAAAGTGTTTGGAGCATGGTTATTCAACCACCTCTCCGCCCGGTCTTTAAGAGAAAATGGGAACAACATTAGACAAAGGGTTTCCTTGGGCACACCATTTCTCTTCATGATTGCTACTCTACTCTTTAACTTCCTCAAGTGAGCATGAGCATCCTCAGCGGGAAGGCCTCCAAAGCTATCCCGCTCAATCCAACTCATTTGAGCCGGGTGTATCTCGAAGTTATTTAGGGCCAAGACACCGAAATTGATTGGAGATTGGGTATCATCATGATTGGGTTGGTTACGGTCACGTAAAGTAGTCATTTGTGGTTGCTTTTGTTGTTGAGGTGTTGTAGGTGGTGAATTTGGTGGTGTGTTTTGTAGAGTATTGTAGAAGGGGTTTTCGAATGTGGGTTCAATGATGTCGTTTTGTGGGTGATCAGTTGTTTGAGTGGATGTAGAAGCGGTAGAAGTATTGGCTTGTTGACGGCTAACCGTTGTTGAATTCCTTACTCGAGCAAGTGTATTAGCTCGTAGAGTCCTAAACAACCTTTCTGGCTCCGGATGGCTCAAGAACAACCCTTCAACCCTAGGCATGCACTCAAAAACAAGTTAGACTCCTAGTGTGTTTTTCGGCACACTAGGGAAAGACAATAATGCAAGGTACTCTACAAATAATCAAACAACTAAACACCAACAAAAAAAACAATAAGTAACTTGACTAAATCTAAGACACAAAATAAACTATGAGTTTCCTTACGCCATCCCCGGCAACGACGCCATTTTGATGAAGAGTGATTTTTTCGTCAATTTACACATCAAAAATAAACCCGATATAAGTAGTATATAGGGGTCGAATCCACAAGGATGGAGGGGTCAATTACAAGTTTGATCACGTCCTATTTTACCCTAACAAGAGTTGGATAAGAAGATTAACTATGAACTACTAAATGCAAGAAATCGCTAAAATGATAAGGTTAAAAACAATTTATGAAAAACTAAGGTAAAGGGTTCACCTTAGGGGGATCAATTAGTCAAGTAATTAGCAAGTGGGTAATAAGTTTGAGTAGAATTAATTGCTAATATCTCAACAATTAATAATATTCAACAAAGCTATCGCATTTGTCTCAAATTACTCATATAAACACTAGTCTAATCATCTCTACCGCCGTCGCTTTAGAGATAATCAAACAATACTTAATAAAGTGTGTAACTTTCGTTTACACAATTCATCAAACACCTAGTGTGCATATGGGTAATACTCTAATTATTACCACAAGTCTACTAATCACTCAACCAATTATCCCACATAATCCTCCCTTAGGCTCCCCCTAAACCCTAGAGGGAGGCTACTCACTCATGTTGAAGGAAAGCAAACAACTAAACAATATGAATAAGGAGATGAACATCATACTTTGGAAATGAATAATTCTAACAATCAAATGACAAATAATTAACTTGAAATGAAATAAATTGCAAAAACAACTAAAAGATGAAAAATTTATACCAACAATACTTGTATTAATGAATAGGGAGAATGTCTTCACCCAAAATCTTCAATACAAACCCAAGACTATGATAGTTCTACTAAGAGAGACTAGATCTACTAACTTGAATTGAGAAACTAAACTTAATTAAGGAACGATTAAGAGAGTAATTAGTGAGTATTAGAGATTACAAAATTTCTAGGGTTTTGTGCTAAGAGTTGATAAAAATATAGACACAAAAATTAGGGAGAGGGTATATATAGGTGTCCCCAAAATTAAGAAAGAAATTAGATCGGAAGAGGGTGGTGAAAATGCGGTGCTGTGTTCCCGGCCGGTTGGCCGGCCGCCGGCCCTCTGACCGGCCTGGAACACATCAGACCCTTCCTTCTCTACTTCTCCAAAAAATAATCTAAGTATAGGAAAAAGGAGTCACAGCCGGGTGCCCGGCCGCCGGTCTTTGACCGGCCTGGACCACGCCAAAATTCTCAAACGTTTTCCATTGTAGTCTGATGTTGCGCAGGCCGGGTGGTGGGCCGGCCGCCGAGTACCCGGCCGGCGCTACCTGGCCTATTTCTTCTCCCTCTCTTTTTCCTTTCTTTGTGGGAGTTGTGGTCCGAGCCGGGTGGCCGGCCGCCGGTAGGTAGACCGGCTTACGCCACCTGTTAGCTCTCTTCTCATTTCTTTTTCTTCTCATTTCCAAATCCCGACTCATGCAAAGCCTTTATGCACCGATTTCTTCGTTTCCGCCTTAATTCCTGCAAAATGAGACCGACATTCATAGCACGGGAAATCGGGAAGCAAAATGCAATTAAGGGCACGCAAATCCGTGTAAACGGGCCAAATAGGGGACGAAAACGAGAGGAAAAATGTGACTAATTAAATGCTTATCAGAGGGCGACTAACCCCACATCAAAATGGCGCCGTTGCTGGGGACAGTGTCTAGGATTTATTTTGATTTTTGTTTGAGTTTAGGCCTAGTTCACTTTTATTGCTTTTGAAAAAAAATTGAAATAAAAAAGGGTCTTGAATTTGATTTTTAGTTATCCTCATGCTCATGATGACCTATTTCATGTGCATTGGGTAAAAGTTGAGGAATATATTTATGTTTTTGGTTGGAATTTTGAAAGAGGGGAATTTTGTCATATAATCTATGATGGAGTTGTTGATAATGTTAGGGACATGATCGAACAAAATTGTGATGGCATGTTTAATTATATGTCTTATGATGAGAGGTGAGACCTTCTTGTTTACTTTGCTAAAACTTCTAAGGCCGACTTCTTGAATGAAGCTAATGTGCAATTTCAACATGCTCCCCCAATTCCCAATTTGTGTAATATGCATGATTATTCATCTATTTGTGATACTTGTGGTGGTGAAGGGCATAGTTCTCAAATTTGCCCTTCACATTCTTATTTCTCATTTCATTCACATTCCCAATGTGAATGAAATGTATGATACCAATATTGCGCCTCCTTCTAATGAAAACGTGTCGCACTTTGATTGTTATCCAACTTCACCTCTTAAACACCAACTCACATCCAAAAATGACAAAAGTGAGTTCGAGTTTATGAGAACTGATGATGATTCATGTTTGATTAATGTGCATTGTTCTCTTGTTAATGATGATATGAATGATATGTATTTGAATGAGCTTGAGCATGTGACATTTTATGTGAATCTTGATAATTCCATTTGTGTTGAAAATGTTGTTGGTTGGAAGAATCCTTGGGATGAGTATACAATTCTTGATGTGCCCTTGCATGCTAATATGATGAATCATGATGATGATTTGCATGCCCTTGAATTCTCTTCTGAGCCACCTTGTCTTTTATCGATACAACCCTTGCCCTCCTTATGTCAACCTACACCTTATTTTGTTGATTGTGAGTTGAAAAATTTCAACTTTGATGAAAATGTGTGGTTGAGTGAACCAAGTTGTCTTGGATTATGTGAATTTGAGAGGATATCATTTGATGTTGATCATAAGGTGGTGGAGAGAGAGTTAGTTAAGAGGAATGATGAGGAAAATGAATTTTGTGATGCTTCTCTGAAGGAGATTGTGGATATTGAGGATAAAGGGGATATTGAGATCGATTTTCTTAAGGGACCCCTTCTTGAGAAATTTGAGATGGATTTTGGGATGCATGATGAGACTAGTGAGGAAGAACAAATTGAAAAGGATAAGGAAAGCATTGATTATGATGATTCATGGAGGGAAGAGAGTGTGATGATTTATTGTGAGGAGGATTGTGAGATGCATCTTCTTGACGAACCTACTCTTGAGGAATTTGAGGCTCCTTTTTGTGGTGAGGATGAGTTAATTAAGCTCACCAATGAAAATGATGGAACCATTGAGGATCTTGAGGGTGAGATTGCGGAAGAAGGCATGCTTGAATTGTTGGAAGTTAAGTGGGATGATGAGCTTATTGAGGATGATAGCTTAGAGGAACCCACCTTGACTACCTCTCGTGTTTGGTATGACTCTCCTACTTTCTTTGAGCATCTTGGCTCTCCTACTTCTTGTGAGCACACAATCACAAACCATGTTGTCAATGTTAACCTTATTCTTGATGATTCTTGTGTGAATGAAGTGTTTGAAATCCCTCTCCTTCATAATTTTAATGTATTTGACGTGTCTCCTCCTCCTTTTAAGAAGGATGTGTTTGAAAAGGATGGGTTGAAATAAAATCCTAGGGATAAGGAGACTACTCAAGTCTCCTATATTGTTGAGTGTCCCAAAATTCTTCGTTTTTATCGTCCTCCCAAAAAGGTGGAAACATTTTATATCATCGAATTTGAGATTGACATGGAGGATGATAAAAACGGAGATAATTAGAAGAAGTTCAAGGATGTGAGCTATTATGATGAGGTTAAGGTCATGGGTGGCCTTGTATATAGATTTTGGAATCCCGGATAATTAATGGATGCATGAGTAGGTTTTGCAGTTTCCTTAAAATCGCGCTTCTTGGGAGGAAACCCAAGCCTTTTATTTCTTGTCGTTCTCTTTCTTTTCTTATGAAAAATTCCAAAAACATGTTATTTCTTTTCTTCTTTTCCTAGCATTTGGACCATTGAGGACAATGTCCGGTTTAAGTGTGGGGAGGAGATTAGTGTATAGATTATTCTTGAAAATTTTAAAAATTTAAAATTTTTGAAAAAATCCTAAAAATTAGTTTGTATATAGTTTATTTTGTATATATTGTTGTGCATTTCCTCTTATCTCCATCCATAGGTACGCCCCACATCATAAGAAGCATGAAATAGTGAAAATGAAGACGCTATGGTGAGATCTTTCCTATTCTCTTCTCCCTTATCTCTTTTTCTTCTTACTTGTTGTTTGAGGAGGACGGGATGTGTTGATGACGATGTTGTAGATTTTGTTGATTGGCGTCTGTGCCACTTGTGTGCTATTAGGAGATAACATTAGTTTGTGTGTCATATAGTCGGCTAGAGCATGTGCATTTAGTTTGTATATATGCTAGATTGCATCATCGCATATAGTTGGATTTGGAAAAAAATGGTTTTGAAAATTGTCTATTGTGGAAACTTGACGGATATGCATAGTCCATTTTTGCTACTTTTTCATTCACAAAGTGTTCATCATAATAGGAATTTTAGACGCCCTAGATTGTGTATTTATAGTGAATTTTTACCCGTCTACTAAAGCCGAGTCATGAGTTCGCGCTTATTCCACCTCGACAACCTCAATTGATGTGAATACTCCGTTAGTTGAAAGAATTCTTAGGTGACCGTCTTACTATGCAACCAACCTTTATTCATTATTCTTTCACTTCTACTCACAAAAAGGAAACAATACAAACAAGCCAAAAATATTGAGTCAAATATCATGTTTTCTTGTTTTCGTCAAGGAAATGCAAAACGGAACTTCTTTGGATTCTAATGGGCCCACATCTAGGGTCCCGCTCGATGCCACTACGGTAGGGATACCCCTATTATTGGTTCGACCGCGTGTCCTTGACGGAAACTGTGTGATATCATGCCAATAATTGCAAAGTCAAACATGCAACTCAAGAAAGAAAAAGAAAACCAAAAGAAAAAAAAATGTAGAAATGAAAAATTTCCAAGCAATAAGACTCAAATCTCTTTTTCCTTTAACTTTTCTTGGATCATTTACCCTTGAGTTGCCACTACAAGAAATCTTGTTTCAGGCGACTGTTATAAGGCGACCGAGTTTAGTAGTCGCCAATTTGGCGACTGATTAAGTAATTTGGCGACTGAATGTAGTTACTAATTTAGCGACTAAAAAGAATCCAAAAATTTTCACTGAAAATTTCGGGCGACTACTATCCGTCGCCAGTTTGGCGACTGAAACACAAATTGGCGACCGTTTTCAGTCGCCAATTTGGCGACTGCAAAATCTGTCGCCAATTTCAGTCGCCAAACAACTATAATAGTTCCAGAATCCGTGACTTTCCCCTTCTTCCTTATCTTACCAAATCTGAAAAAAAAAATCCCCATTTGGCGATTCAACCCCTTTGTCCGGCACCACCTTTACACCACGCTCCGACACCAAGCTCCGACACCACGCTCCGACCACTACTCCGTCAACCACCTCATTTTCTTTTAGTTTGTGAAGGTATATTTATAGTTTTAATTTCAATTTCTTAAATTAATGTTAAGTTTATTTGTTTAATTTATGATTTTCATTAGTTTTTGATGATTTGATAGATTTATTGTAAAGATTTGTGATGTTTATTAGGTTTTTAGATGTTATTTACTTAGGGTTTGGTGAAGTTTGAATTAGTGTTAGTAATTGTGGTTAGTATTGAGGTTTGATTAGTGGTAGTGTTGTTGATATTATAAGTGTTGTTATTATTAATTTTGTTGGTATTGTTAATTTTGATTTGGGTTAGTGTTGTTAGTAATGGGGTTTTGATAATTTTCATGATTTGTGTTAGTGTTGGTAGTATAGGGGTTTTGGTTAGTGTTTTTTGATTAGTTTTAGTATGTTAATAATATTAGTGTTATTAGTATTATTTTGTTAGTATTGATAATTTTGATTTGTGTTAGTGTATTTCGTATTAAGGTTTTGATAAATATGATTGTTTGTGTTAGTGTTGTTAATATTTGGGGTTTTGATTAGTGTTAGTATTTTTTTGTACTTGTTGTGTTGGTTAATGTTTAGATTAAAATGAAGAGATTGGAGCGTACATGGATGTACGAAGAAAGACTTGATAAGAAAAGACGTCCTACCGCTAGATTTATAAAGGGGGTTGCCGAGTTTATTGAATTTGCTAAACAACAAGACGAGTATGATTTAGTAGTACAGAAACTTAGGTGTCCTTGTATTAAATGCAAAAACATGAAATATCTACATGACATTGAGGTTCAAGAACATATTTATACAAACGGGTTTTGTCCAAACTACTACAATTGGATTTCTCATGGAGAATCATATTTTTCACTTCCCGAACAATCTCAAATCCCACAAAATGAGAACCCATATAGAGATATGGTAGTTGATGCATTTGAGTCTAATATTTTCAATAATGATCATATACCAATGAGTGAAGAAGAACCACACCCACAAGCAAAAGCCTTTTTTGATATGTTAAAGGCGAGTGAAAAACCATTATATGAAGGGAGCAAAATGTCATTGTTAGAAGCCGCCTCTAGGATAGTAACTTTGAAATGTGAGTACAATTTGCCATTTACTTGTGTTGATGGCATTGCTTCTTTGATTGAGGATGTTATCCCCGATAATAATGTCATGACCCGATCATTCTACAATACCAAAAAAGTAGTGAAAGGTCTACAACTTCCGCATTACAAGATTGATGCATGTCCCGATGGATGTATGCTCTTTTGGAAGGATGATGCTTTGCTTGACAAGTGTAGTAAATGTGAAAAGGCTAGATATAAGACAATTGAGGGAAGTATTGTCTTGAAAGGTAAAAAGGGAAAGAATGAAAAAAAGAGAGGTGAAAAGAGTAAGAAACCAATACCCGAAAATCCCGTAACTTACTTTCCTCTAGCTCCTAGACTTCAAAGAATGTTTGCTACCAAAAACATTGCCGAGCAAATGAGATGGCACAAGGAAAATCCTCGTACTCCGGGAAAGATGTGTCATCCGAGTGATGGAGAGGAATGGAAGCGGTTTGATATGCATTACCCCGACTTTGCTGAGGAACCCCGTAATGTGCGACTTGGCCTTTGTACGGATGGTTTTGCTCCATTTCGCCAGTTTGGTAGAAAGTACTCTTCTTGGCCCGTAATGGTCACTCCATACAACTTACCACCTTGGTTATGTATGAAAAAACAATTCATCTTCTTGTCACTAATTATTCCTGGTCCTGATAATCCAAAAACTGCCTTAGATGTTTATTTGCAACCTTTGGTGGAAGAATTGAAACAATTGTGGGAAGTAGGTGTGCAAACATATGATGTGTCTTTAAAGCAAAATTTTCAACTAAGAGCTTCATTGTTGTGGACCATTAATGATTTTCCCGCCTACGGTATGCTATCTGGATGGTTTACCGCGGGAAAAAAGGCATGTCCTTGTTGCATGTACCAAAGCAAAGCTATATTTATATATATTTTAATTAGGTGATGGTGGTGGTGATAGTGATAATGATAATGAATCAAATGGTGATGATGATGATGACGAATTTGACGATGATAATGATTAATTGGGTAAAGATATATTTATATATAATTTAATTAAGTTTTTTATGTTATTTGATGTTTTTTTTTATGTTATTAACAGTTTATGTTTATGTTGTTTTTTTATGTTATTAACCGTTTCTAACAATTTGAATATTTGTGTAATTGTAGATGGCAGGAGGTCAAGGTAGACAACGTGGCGGCGGTTCAAACAGACGCCGTAGTAATTCTTCAGTCGACGAGGAGGAGATGGAGGTTATTGATCAGCAGAGTCCGGTGGTCGAGAAATCGACCAATGACGATGAGTCCTCGGATCAGACATTGGAGACGATCCAGTTCACCCCGGAAGGGAAGATGATACTTGATCCCGCGGGTTTTTGGTAAGACAACGACCAATGTCTTTAATTTATTATTTTATAATTATATTACATTATTTAACATAAATGCATACTATTCCATAATTTATTTTTCAGGTTTTCGTCTCAAAAGGTTGTACGAGGTTGTACTCAAAGTACAAAGATGAAGATGACGGGGGTTGCTCCTACTTGTTGGACAAAGGCTACCTCCACACAAAAAGAGGAATGGTTCAATAATTTTAGGGTATATTATTTTTGTTTATATTTTGTTATATTATTATAGTTTTCAATTAATAATTTATTTTACTAATACTTACCTTTTAAATTGTAGAAAACATTTGACTGGCCGGCCGGATTAGAGTATATTGTACGTCAAAGGTACAATGAGACATGCACTAGACGATTAAGAGAAAACATGTATAAGGTTGTCAAGAGGAAGAAGGAGCCGGAGCATATGAGAGGTATTTAATTGTTTTTGTTATTTGTATATAGTTATAATTTAACACATTTTATCATATTTTATAATACTTATTTAACTTGTAGGTGGTGCATATGAAGATATGCTTAAATATCGTGAAACTCCGGAGTTTCAGGCTAGGTCGGCCCAAGCATCCAAAAATAAAAAAGGAGGAAAGAAAGATGGAGCGGCTGAGCCGTCAATCACGCAGGATCTCGATCTTTCCTGGACCTAGTTTTGGGTGTAAGTTATAATTTCCACTTTTTCGTCCATTTGAAAATTATAACTTAAATTCTTTTTATTATTCAAAAATCTTCTTATACAAGTCTTTAATTTCTTCTTTTAGAAGGGTAAGAAGAAAAAAGCTAACACGCCCACGGCTCCGGAGCTCTTCCATGACACCCATTCCCGACTCCAAGACAATAGAAGATATTGGATAAAGCCAAAAGATAAGGAATTATATGTAAGTTTCAAACCATTTTTGGATTTTTACAATAAGTTCATTTTTTTGAATGTTTAACAAATTTTGTAGCTATTTTTAATAACAATGTTTATATTTTGTAGGAACCATTTTCCGCCGAGAAAGTTAGGCAACCCGACAAAAACGATAACGAGATTTGGTTCGACTTGGTAAAGGGTTTCAAGAAGGGGAGTGTCTACGGGATTGGGTCGGCTAAGGACGTATGTTACGAAACTCCAAGGGGAAGAATGCCGTCCAGCTCAAAACAAACCTACGAGTCGGGAGTCGTGGGAAAACTCCAAGCCCAACTTAACGAAGAAAGAAGAAAAAACGCGGAAAGGGATGAGGAATTAAGGATAATGAAAGAAAAATTTAAGGCTTGGGAAAGCAGGTTCGACAACTGCAACCAAGGTCCGCCTCCCTTTCGGCGAGATTATGATGAAGGCAATGGAGGTGGTGGTATGCAAGCCGAACCCAATATGACCCTTGGCTTCTGATATTAGTTTAGAAACTTAAGACTTGTGCTTGTTTAAACTTGGTTTGTTAACGTTTAAGAAGATTTGTAAACTTGAAACAATTTTCTTGATCTATATGAGGATGTTGGTTTCACATCTTGTTGTTGTAAATGTGTGAAATTATGGTTGTTTTCTAGTATACTTGCAGGTATGGTATGGTAACGAAATGGCAGGATGAAAACAGAATTTTTCTTGCAATAGCACAGGTTTTTTGGCGACTGAAATGTTCATTTGGCGACTACTTTCAGTCGCCAAACCCCCTGTATTTTTGCAAATTAAAAGGCCTTTTGGCGACTGATTGGCGACTGAAATCAGTCGCCAAATTGGCGACTGAAGGCTGTAGTAGTCGCCAAATTGGCGACTGATGGCGACTGATTTCAGTCGCCAATTTGGCGACTACATCAGCTTTCAGTCGCCAATTGGGGCGACTGATTTCAGTCGCCATTTCGCTAATTTGGCGAAGCTTTTTTCAGTTGGCGACCGAAATTAGTCGCCCGAATTGTTTTTGGCGACTAATGACTGCGACTGGGTCTTGGCGACTGATTTCAGTCGCCAAATTCATTTTAGCGACTGAAATTAGTCGCCAATATCAGTCGCCTGAATGTTGTTTTCTTGTAGTGTGCATAGTGAGACGGGACGACCCTTGTGTCTCATTTAGTTGAGAGACGTGAATTTCATATGCTATTGTGCTTAATAACATCACGGGGATTTCATTTCCATCTTCCATTTTATCGCTCTTAACCAAGCAAGGAGTAGACGGGGCTCAAAAATTTTCATTAGGCTTGCACCGCTAAGAGGCGAACACTTTTCCATGGTTTATGAGACTAGTGGCTTATAAGGATCATGCATTATTTAGGCGGTTTTCCTCATATATATTTTCGTCACATGGATGAGGCGTGTGATTATTCTTTTGTTAGATGCATTCTTGTCATGCTCTTACGTGCTTATCATTTGGATGTATCGCGATTTTGAGCAAGCCCCAACTTGCCTTGCAAGAAAACACCGCCCCTTATAGTGTTTCGTTGTGAGTTGAAGGGACGGAGAAGGCCCGTTAATTGCCTCTGATCGGATATTATTATGATAACTTAGTTAATTACTCATTTTACATTACGTGTCTTTAGTTTATTTAATGAGCTTACTCGAGGACAAGTAAAGTTTAAGTGTGGGGATATTTGATAAGTCGTAATTTAGTATCGTTTTACCCCATATTTAAATATCTACTTAACTCGATTTTGTGCGATTTAACCGATTAATAGATCATTTATTAGTTTAATTAGTAATTAATAGTTTCCCTATATTAATTGCGAATAATTGTTTTGTTTTTGTAGAACTTGGTCAAATTTTTGCTCATATATGTTTTGTAAGAATCGTATTTGAAAATAAAGCAAGACGGAATTTATAACAAGTCGAGACGGGTCAAAGCTCGTCCCTTACCCATTGAACCTCTGTGACAACCCTCGCGATAGCGGAAATAAAACATAACAAGCATGCGATTTATATAGCGGAAAATAAAGGAATTTTTAAAACCTTTTTACATGCCAAAATAAAAGTACGAGGAATATCAAATAAATACAAACTGAAGTAGAATATACTACAAAGAGACGTAGTCTCTCAAAACGTGATCAAACACAAAGTTATTAGTAAACTAGCTAAGAAACGTCTAGGGGTGAATCGTCAAAGCCAACGCCCGCTAGCTCACACCCGAACCCAAAAACAACTAGCAAAATCCATCCAATCAAGCAACATGTTCATCCATGAAAACATGAACGCCACAGTCAGTGGGGAGTAACTCCGGGTTCTCCCAGCCATATCACAAATAACATACTTAAACGAAAATACATAAGTAGAAGCATACATATATAAATATACATGTGAATTACGAAAAGGATAAATAGGCATTTAAATATATATATATATATATATAAAGATATAGGCGCATGAAGTACAAAACCGTAATAATCAGATTATAGACAAACTCGAGAAAGACACCCTTAGGCAACTATATACTCACTAGGGCTTGCATCTCACCGGTAGCGGCAGATATTTGATAAGATTGAGACTCGACATATAAACCACGCCAAGTCATCCAACAGTCACAAATAATCAATCATATAGTCCTCCATCCAAACGTACGAATACGTTGACAAACATCTCTCACGGTAAATGACACGCACTAGCACCATGTACAAGCAAATATGATTAAAATCACATCCACAGGATAAACATTTCCCTGAACGCATACACGATTAACATTTCGTATATGTAGACTAATTTCCTCCTGGTAGAACGACGATAATAATACAGTCCTAGTCTAAACCTGGCCAGACTCTCGGAATCACATTTTCCGATTCGACATGCGATAAACATTTCGCATCCAAGACTCGGTCAACCATAGAAGCCGAGTACCCCAAATTCGGTCAACCTTCACGAAAGAGGCGGAAAAGAGCACAAGCATCATAACAAGTGGTACGCTACATGCAATGACACCACCTCGCAAGTATACGACATTTGACGGCCGGGTCGATCAACGCAAAGCGTTCGCCTCCCAACAACGTCATCATATGCCCACTAAAACATGCATTTAAGCATTAAGGATACAACTCTCGTTCCGACATTCCAGCCTTACTAGCGAGGAGGTAGTCGGGGAATGAGAGTTCAAAGCACTTAAAAATTAGTGCTCAACCATAACATATGTAAAACCGACTCAAAGTGGGATATATCAAAAACCGTCACAAAACATGCGATACAAGTGAATGAGAGATCATATATTATAAACATGAATATTTAAAGTCATTATGTAAATTTATACAATAAACGAACCATGCAAACTATTATAAATGAAAGTATAAGAAAGAATAGCAAAGAGGAAATGGCAACGTGTGCCAGCCGGTCAAGTAGACCGGCTGACGGCTACCCGGCTGGCGTTTTGGTAACATGTGAAAACAATTGAAAATACAGCGTGATCCAGCCGGTCAAGTGACCGGCTCCCGGCTACCCGGCTGGACCGTAAGTCATACGAGAAAAGAAGGAAGGAAAAGGATGTGTCTCAGCCGGTCGGCCGGCTGAGACATACTTCATACCAAAATTTTCACGTAACATCAATAAAACATCAGCCACCTCCCAGCCGGTCAGCTGACCGGCGGCCGGTCGGCCGGCTGGGACGACATGTACACGAAAATCATCACATATCACTAAGAATCATCCAAAATCATCAACACATATCAACTATCATCAACTAACATAGGTGCATTCTTCCTAACTTTGTTGGCTGGGCAACGAGTCCAGACCTTACTAATCTAAACAATTATCAACAAACAATAACCGTCATCAACAACACAAATTCTATGAATACTAATCATATCCTAAATACGTTTACTAACATCAAAAACACATTAAAACACGTAATGATATCGAGTAACCCTTCACTGTTACCTTTTTGCGTCTTCAATCCTCGTCTAGGTCCTCCTCTACTAGGTAGTAGTCTTTGTCGAGGTCTTGAAGGTCTCCACCTACAATTAGACAACAAAAGATGAATATAATTCACCTTTGAGAAAGACGGAAAAATTGAAAAGTGAGAAAGACGGTAATTTTATTACCAATTAAGATAGAGGACGATGAGAGGGGAAGATTATGACGAAAATTAGCGGATTTGAGTAAGGAACGAAGGAGTAGCGATGATCTCAAGCTTGATCAAGAATGGAGTTAGGGTTATGGTGGTTACTTGTTAAGGAAGAAGGAGTAAGTGGAAGAATGAGGGAGTTTAGGGTTTAAGGGGATATAAGGTGAGTAAGTGGAAAAACATGGAAAAAGCACAAAAGCGCCTTAAGGCGTAACTCACACGGAATTTCGAGTAAAGTCCGAAAACGAACTCGGATTTTCTAAAATAGACACGGGAAATTAAATTCTAGACTAAATCTAAATTTCACTGAAAAGTATCCGTATAATATTTTTAATATAAAAATAGGGTACATTTGCGGGTGTTACACCCTCAATATTCATAGCACCAATTCAATAACCCATCATCAATTAATCATCAGTAACTCATTTAAAATGGCCATCACTCACCATTTTCACCATCATTTCATCATCGACATGTCTCGTTTCGAACCTATACCAACCCGACTACGCTGCCCAAAAACAACCACCAGCCACCGCAGCAACAATCGAACTCGACGAGTTCACCGAGGCCACCAGCGAACATTGAGCTCACATTCGTGCGTGTGACCACCGGAGCTCCATTAGACTCTGCATCCCCATTCCGACAGCGAGCTCCGCCTCACCCACTCGTACCACCATTGCCACCACCGGCCTTCCCAACCGCTCACCGGACCTCCAAGTAGCACCATCATCGTCCTCGTGAGCGGCTCGCACCACCACCTCCATTCGACCCATTGTGACAGCCGTTCGTGGTTACCATCCGGTTGATCGGCAGCCTGGCCACCGGCTGGTGCCCCCTTTTTGTCCGTTAAATTGAAACAATTAAGCAATGGGTTTCAGCCGGTCATCACTCGGCCGCTGGCCTACCGGTTGGAGATCCCTCTGATACGGCTGTCGCAACCCTATCAAAGATAAAACCTAACGGTCTCAACAAAATGCAGTAGAGGCAGTCGGGTATCGAATCCACAAGGAGAGGGAATCCTGTAACTTGCTAAGTCTGTCAAAGTAACAAAATTGGGGGGTTTGTTTAAATGATTTTCTAACACTACAAGAGAAAAGGGAAAGAGAAATAAAGAGCAAAATATCAGAAAGAAGAAGAACTAGGATCGTCGGTTCCCCATGGCATCTAGGGTCAGGATAGAAATCAAAGTAGAATCTAAACAGGTTTGTGGGTAGTGAAAAGGTCCTTTTGGTCCGCTATTCGCCCTAAGATATACTAACTTAGCTCTCGCCCTCATTAGCAAAATCCCAATGTTCATCACTGATCTGACCTTTTCCAATCTCTCGATCTAGGTCAAGGGGGTATCAAATCAATCAATTGAATGCGTCGACTCAAACAATTAAAAGCTATTAAATGTGATTATTGCATCCAAACCTAATCTAAACACTACTAATCAATTCATTTTACCTAAGCCACGGTTCCCCTAAATCCTAGCAAAGGAATTAGCTACGCATAATAGAAAGAAGAACAACAACAACAAATAAGAAATAAAGAGACATAGGGAAATAATTAATTGAATTTAAGAACAATAATACCGAATTGGAAGGAAGAAGAAAGTCAGAGGAAGTCCTCCAATTCAGATCCAAAATCACAGTCAAAAGTAAACTCTAGGGTAAGAAATTGGTTTCTAGTCTAAAGTCTAGAGTCAGTAGTCTAGAGTGAGGAGGAGATCTATTGTTACATAGTTTCACCCTTAAGTAGAATAACAAATTACAAGGCGTCCATTGCTTAATACACTATCTCGCGAAGCCCATTAGTATGAAACATCTCGATCGAGTAGAATTCGTTGTCCAAATCACTCGATCGAGTAACAGTAGTGCTCGATCGAGTAAATTCCCAAAGCCAGCAGCTCGATCGAGTAGAATAGTTACTCGATCGAGGTCTTCTAAATAATAGAGTAGTCGATCGAATGCTTGTACACCTCAAACGAGTGTTTTGCTCGTGGATTTCGTTCCTTCATTCCCTCAACACAACTTCATGCATTCCGAGACACCAAGATTCCTTTCCGACTCACTTATGCATGCTTGAGAAGCTACAAAATGGCTAGTTTTCCGTCATTCTGGTCCATATCTGCAAATATTACAAAACAAACCAAAGTAGACTATTCGGGGGATATTTGTAGTAAAACACTACTAAATTAGCATGGAAATGCGTGCTAATATGGCCTAAAAGGTCTATATAAAATGCACGCATCACCCTCACACTATGAAATTGGCGGAAGGAAGCAGGGGGTTCCAAGCCGGTGATGTGGTCGGCTGCCGGTCCACCGGCCCAGGCTCCTTCACATGTTTCGTTGTCCTTTTCGTTTGTCCACTTGTTTTGTTTGTTTTGGTTTTGGTTTTATTTATTTTGATATAAAAAAAAAAGAAAAGAAAAGAAAGGTAAGAGCAGACAAAAGAAGAGAAGAAGGACATGAGAAGGAAAAAGAAAAGAAGGGAAAGAAAGAAAAAGACAGGTGACGAGCTTAAATTTCACGTGTCGTTAAATCCGCTAATCAGCTACGGTCAAATAACAAATTTATATCTCCTAAACAAACACAAACTATCTTAAATAAAGGTAGTAAATGGTAAGAATAGGGTTGAACCCAAGAGAAGGCGGGATTAACTAAATTAATCTAATCTAGACTCTTGCTAAAAGCCAATTAACAAAACTAATTACTAACTAATTACTCTAATCACAAATTAAGATACTAATTAAGACAAAAGCTTAGATTAATTACAAACAATGATATTAACAATGACAAAAACATGTAGGATAACATATAGGGAGAAAGTTTGATTGGAGAAATTCATTAACAAGTCTAAAATAACCAACAAATACTAAAGATTCAAATATTCAAATATAGAGAAACTAACTTAGTGTAATTTTCCCAAGTTCCCAACAATTAACAAAGTAAAAACTCTTCCTTTCCTCTCTTCTCTAATTATCTACTACAAGTTTCTAAGAAATTAGTCAACAAGGATTAAATCAACCAAGGATGACCCTTTACAACCCAATTTACACCCATTAAAACATGAGCCCAAAACAAAGATGCAAGCTTTATGAACAAAACCAAAGAAACAAGCTAGAATCATGTAATAAAACACTAAACCATGTTCTAATCACACAATAAACCAAATTCCACTCAAAAGATTCCAACTTTAAATCAAAGTTACAATCTTCCAAGGTTGCTTCAACAATATCAAGACTAATTAACCAAATTTATCTAGACAAAGCACTAAGTAAACAAACACTTGATTGTGGGAAAATATCCGTATATTTCACCTCTAAATTTCAGGATTATAACAAAATTATAAGATACGAAATAACGAGTCATATATGAAAATAACGATATAAATAAGAGATAAAAATCAACCTTTGGTCCTTGCAAATTGGCCTAAGAACAATATCAAAAGTATGATATCTCCTACTACTTGCACCCAAAATGCTCCTTGATATGCCTTAATCGTGCTAGAACGATTATACAAAATTACCGCTAATTTTATGTAAGGTTTGATGATAGACCTAGAGAGAAAAATTGAGAGAAAAATCACCCTAGTGTTTTGTATTTGTGCCGTCACTCACCCCTTCAAAAACCCTAGGTCTTTTCTTTATTCTCTCCTAATCATACTAGCTAGGTTTTCCTAAAATATGAAATTGACATTCAGATTCTTTCCAAACCGATTTGGACCGAAAAGATATATCCATTTATTGCTTCATATTTTTCGGTCACACCTAGTAAATAACATCCATTGTATTATTATAATTATCGTCACTAATATCGTCATCTTATTAATAAGTCCACTCAACCTTTTGCAGTCGATTTATTAATACATGTCTGACAATATTTACAATAATTATTACGAGTAATACATTTGCTTAATTAAATATAACGGTTTATATTTAATCACGAATTAATTGATTAGTTCGTTTAAGTTAACATTATTTACATTAATTAAATATAACAGTTTATATTCAATTTACGAATTAACAGTTTAATCCGTCTATCATCATCATTTTTTGACTAAGCTTTTAGTCAAATACATCGACTAACCTTTTAGTCGTATAAGGCATCAATATGACTATATTATTCATATAATCACATCTCTCAGACACATCCTATAGGTGTGACTTATAGGGACCAGTTGATCACCGCCATAATAAAATGACAATAACGTCAAACTTCTAGCGAGCCAACCGTTATTGATAAACGTTAATCAACTGATTATTATACAAAGTATACCCTGTGAACCTACAGAGATTTATTTATGTTATTGCACTAACTGTGGAGGACACTGGCTCCAACAATCTCCCACTTGTCCGTACAAGTGTATGTGCGATAACCGATTCTCATATCCATAATAAATTTCTCCCACTCAATGTAAACCAATTTGCAAAGTCCGTCTTCACAAAGGTCGTAGTTTACAAGTGATCAGTATCAAGAGTGGTTTCCCCGACTAGAGAGTAACTTAACTGATAAACGAATCTTTATTCGAGCATGGCCATGCATTTCAGTTACAACTCCTCGAGTGGCCCTGAGAAATAACATACCTGATAAAGGTTGGATATTTTTCTTTAAACTCGAATCTTGCAGATACAAGCGCAGTATGAAATGACCCAGTGAAAAATCTACTTAGCCTCCGTACGGCTTCGACCATGCGAACGAAGATGTGATTTCGGAGAAAAGAGAACAAAGGAAACCAAAGTCACCCAAAAACTGCTTTAATCTCAAGAGACAGTCGATAGTCAAAAGAATCGACTCTAGGAACACTATGGACGTCCTATCCACGACCTGGCACCTAATGTTCTGAAACATTTAGGACTCCATAACGATGTCACAAAATTTGTCCTGCGAGGTATCATTATAACTCGCATATGTGATCGATCAGTCAACTGTTTGACTTATGGCTCGTTGAACCCACCATCAATCGACTTCGCAGAATAATTGCCAGAGTTATCAGCTCATGTAGACGATTACGGACCAAAACAAATATAATGTAATTCAGTTCACTTTGTGGTGTTCAATGTTGTCAGTACAACCCACATGAAAAACAAAATATAAAACAATACGATGATTTCATAGATAGTTTTATGAAAAAGATACAGGTGTCTAATCCATATAAAACAACTAATACAACTCAGGAACACGTTTGATTCCCATGGAAATAACGTGCCCTTCATGCTTATCATATCTCAATGGTTTAGTGAGAGGATCTGCGACGTTATCATCCGTAGCAATCTTGTCTATCACTATCTCCCTTTGCTCCACGTAATTTCGGATCATGTGAGCCTTCCGTTGTACATGCCTAGACTTGTTGCTGGACTTAGGCTCCTTAGCCTGGAAGATGGCACCACTATTATCACAATAGATGGTGATCGGGTCATCCGAACTAGGAACTACAGTTAGTCCCTGTAAGAATTGACGCATCCATATAGCTTCCTTCGCAGCCTCTAAAGTAGCATAGTACTCGGACTCAGTCGTAGAATCTGCTATAACACTTTGTTTGGAGCTTTTCCAGCTGACCGCAGCGCCATTAAGAGTAAAAACGAATCCAGACTGAGATTTCGAGTCATCTCGGTCCGTTCGGAAGCTAGCATCTGCGTAACCAATTGTGCATAGCTCAGTGTGTGGGAAAATATCCGTATACTTCCCTTTAAATCACTCTGGATTATAATGAAATTATGATTAAATGATTAATAGTCATAAACGAAAATGCATAATAAGCGAGAGATTAGAAATAACCTTTAGTCCTTGCTTAAAGGCCTAAGAACAATATCAAAATGATGATATCTCCTAATCGTAGCACCCAAGATAGAATGAGAAATGCCCTTTAATTTGCTAGAATATTTTTGTCAAAAGTTACTGTTAACTTTTGATCTTGTGATGTGAAGAGATGGAGGCACAAGTGAGAAATGAATTAGGGTTAGAATTTTTTTTCCTCCCTTCCTCCTTGTCTCACGGCTCTAATAGGGTTTTTATGAGGAGATTTTTCTCCTCAAAATAACTACCCATTGACCGAAAATTCCAGAGTGAATCTGGACTTTATTTCGGTTAAATTCGCTTTAATATATAATGTGTATTATTATTATAAATGTCATTTGTGTTGTCATGTATTAATATGTCTATACAACATTTTGTAGTGGATACATTAATACCGGTCTGACAACATCTAATATGACAATCGTATAATATATACGTTAATTATAATTATCCGTATAATTATAATTTGCTAATGCAATATAACATTTTATATTCAATTTACGAATTAACATTTTAATTCGCATAAGCTTACATTATATATATGCTGATTAAATACAACAGTTTATATTTAATTACAAATTACTTTTAATTCGGCTCAGCTTATATTATTTAATCGTTATTAAATAATCGTCTCATCATCACATTGACTAACCTTTTAGTCAAATACACTGACTAACCTTTTAGTCATATAATAGGGCATAAATATGATTATTTTCTCAAATAATCACATCTCTCAAACACATCCTTTAGGTGTGACTTTTAGGGACCAGTTGATCACCGCCATCTGTATGACAATAACGTCAAACTTATCTAGCAAGCCAACCGTTATTGAGAACGTTAAGCAAACTGATTATCATACAACGTATACCCTGGAACTACAGAGATTTATTATGTTATGCACTAAATGTGAGGACACAGCTCCAAAACAATCGCCAACTTGTCTACACGTGTATCGTGCGATAACAGATTTCATATCCATAATAAATTTCTCCCACTCAATGTAAACCAATTTGCAAAGTCCGTATTCACAAAGGTCGTAGTTTACAAGTGATCGGTATCAAGAGTGGTTTCCCCGACTAGAGAGTAACTTAACTGATAAACGAATCTTTATTCGAGCATGGCCATGCATTTCAGTTACAGCTCCTCGAGTGGCCCAGAGAAATAACATAACCTGATAAAGGTTGGATATTTTCTTCAACTCGAATCTTGCAGATACAAGCGCAGTATGAAATGACCCAGTAAAAATCTACTTAGCCTCCTGTTAAGGTCGACCACGAGAAAGAAACCAAAGTCACCCAAAAACTGCCTTAATCTCAAGAGACAGTCGATAGTCAAAAGAATCGACTCTAGGAACACTATGGACGTCCTATCCACG
>JAIUZE010015305.1:0-29807 GCA_022085475.1 Heliosperma pusillum
CTATAAGAAATGACAAGAAAAACATTATTAGACTTAAAACTTTGATTTTCCATAATTAAAGTGTTGAAAACGATTTTGACGGAATTGAAAATAAACCGTACTAGAAGATGGGGAGCGAAGAGGAGATCCTAGAAATATAAGTTAGGACGGATTTACTTAAGAAATGAAGGTTTTATGAAGGTTTTGCTCAAGAACGATGAAGAACGGATGAAGAACGCGAAGAACGCTCAAGAACGATTAAAGAAAGTGATATTTTGATCTTAATTTGATTTGTTGAAAAATGAAAAGTTGTTTGTGAGTAGGAATGAGTAGATGAGTGCCGTGTAAATATAGGCCAAAATAGTGAGTTGAGTTTTGAAATTGTTGTTATGGAATTGACCCGGTATAATAATTATATTACCGTAATTAATTAGATATTAAGTTAATTGAATTAACTATCAAGATATTATGTTATTGTAATGAAAAGAAAGAAAATATCAAGGTCAAAGAGAGAAGAAAAACCGTGAGGATAGGAGAGAAAGCGGGTCTGATTTTGAGCGATTTGCGTAATTTTCGTTAACTGATCGATAAAGTTAATAAATATCTAGATATTTTGATTAGTTTATTCAAAACAATTAAAATATCTTATGGTGAGTGGAAAGCGATGACACGCGCGTGTGACTCATGCCAAAGTCGAGGTTCGATTTTGTTTCGCGCTTTACGATGAGTCGGGAATAGTTAAATGACGTTCGGTTAAAACCGTAAACGTTATTCTTTAAATTCCGAATAAATTCAAAATAATTATATTAAATTATGATAAATCTTAATAAATCTAAATAAAAATAAATCAAAAATATTAAATTTTTAAATAAAATTTCGGTCTTCAACTTATGAGGCGAGTCGGGAAAAAGTCAACGGAAGTCAAAGTTGATTGAAAAGTCGAGAAAAGTCGAAGATTACTTAAAAGTCAAGAAAAGTTTAGGACGACTTAAAAGTCAAGAAAAGTCAATGACGACTTTTAAAAAGTCAAGGAAAGTCAAAGACGACTTTAAAAAGTCAAGAAAAGTCAAAGATGACTAAAAACGGTCTTTTCATGAAATCTCTCAGAAATTCCAAATACGAACGCGGAATTTCAAAATAAGACTCGGAACAAAAATTCCTATTTTTAAAAACTTAAGTTATACTGAAAAGTGTTAGTAAATATTTTTACTAGAAAAATCGGGTACTTTTCGGGTTGTTACAATAACATTCCCCATTTCTATTTTCATCTATTCACAATACCTTCGCCCTTTCCTTTTTTGGTAAACCTTTATACTTATTTTAATCACATTACCCCACAACAATTTCACACAATACCCATACTTTATCTTATTTTAATCACCTTACCCCACAACAATAATTATTTTAATCACTTCACCCCACAATAATAACCCACAATACATTCCCTCTCTCCAATCACATCACCCCACCACAATATTTTACCTTATTTAATTATCCACCCTTAATTTTTGGTTCATTCTTGAATGGGGAAAGTTATCCCGAATAGGAGGGAGTATATACTTATAAATGAAAATTGTGAAATTTCGGTCTATTTCGGTCCAGTACCAGACCGGACCGGACCGGACCGAAAATACGGGTTCGGTCCATTCCATGACCGAATTCTTTAGGTCCGGTCTTTGGTTCAGCTAAATAATTATTTCAGTCATCGTCTGGTCCGGTCCGGTTTTGGATCGATGCTCATCCCTAAGTAGGAGTATCCTTAGAAATTTGACACTTGGTCCTTGTTTTGTCTTCTTAATTTTAGCCCTATTCACTTCAGCTCTATTTAGATCATCTCCAAGCTTTTTTATTTAATTTAACACCTCGTCAATCATACTCCATAATTTTATTAGGTGCTAAACTATAGTGCGATTATTCATAATCTCATACTCTAGTTTAAATTCATTTTGTTAAATTTTGGATTTTCAAATCATCATTCAGTTGATTAATTAATTAACAATACCACATTTAAAATTATTTCCTTTTATAATTATTTTTATCAAACTTATATAGTACGGAGTATCTAATAATATTATGAGTAAAATGTATTAGGCTTCTGGAAATCTAATGTTTGAGAAAATATATTATGTGGAAATAAACTCTGAAAAAAAATTACCCATTAATTTTGCACAAATTCTCATTAAAGAGCCCATTATTCGTCTTAAGCTTAAAACGGATCAAATATATATCAAAACACTAAACTTTGTTGCCTAGAAAATATCAAAAGGTTTTTCTTTATTGACATCAAGTGATATTATTTGATCCGTCCTAAATTTAAAAACGGATAATAATAGTCTTAAGCAATACTTACTGATAATTATTTTACACAAGTGTGTATTAAAGGTAGAAGATTCTATATAATAAATCTACGTTGCCATTGTATCGTGGCTAACACGTCCTTGGCAATTCCATTGTGCTCCCCTTTGATAATTTTTGACTTGATAGGGCCTTTCTTAACAAAGGACTTAAAAGTATTTGTTATTTGTTTATTTTTGTAAACAAAAAAAGAAGTTTCTTTTTTAAAATTAATCGAAGACTGTCGATGAAAATATCTAAAAGCCCTTAAATTATTATGTATGATCATTTTTCAGATTTCTTTTTCTTCGTAGACAACTTGTTATGATAGTTTATGAGCTAACTACTTTTCGCCCTTTGGCACTAGGTGGACGATCTTGGCATGAGAAGTTCCCTTGAACATCTCCCCATGCATATTGCGAATTCCAATTTGATTGAAATGACTTAAATCCCCGGCGGCTTAAAAAAAACCTGAAGTTGAACTCTTTTCCATGTATGGAATAATATTCCAACCAAAAAATACATTTATAACTTTTTGAAATTAACCTAAACAACATTTTTAATACTATGAAATAAGAAAACAAATGACCCAAATGGAACAAGTACTGTTTTCGTTGGCTGTTGTTTCAAAATAAATGATTAAGGGTATCCCTTAATACACTCTGGAAATATACTCGGATACATATTTTCTTTGCCTATGGAGAAAATAAATGGGCCTCATTGTTGTTCACATTAGAGTGTCCAAATAGATTATGGAGTATATTATACTTATACATACCCATGATTAACAAACGGCTGGAACGGAAGAAGTATCTATTTCCATAAATTCTCATTTAAAATGGAGATTATCTATCGTAAGTTTAAAACGAGTTAAATACATAACAAACTATCTCACTTATTGTCTAACGAATACATACCGAATACCATTTAATCCGCCTAAGATTAAGATGGATAGTGCCATTACACTGCCATACCCGTCTTAAGCAACACTTATTGATTGATTTATTTTGCGTTCCCAATTTTTTTTGGACAAAAAGAAACAGTGAACTACACGCGTTATTAAGTTCTACATGAGCGAGTAAGACATACCCTTATTGCCAAATCCCTCCAGTTGTCTTCCCTCCACGTAATCACCTGCCCCACTTTTTTCCCTTCCTCCTCTCAAAACATATTTTTAATCATTTTTCCATCAAATTAAATTCTAAATATAAAATTATATACCCCTCTCTCTCCAAACCCTAAATCCAATCCAAATTCACTCCAAATCCACCCCAAATTCATCAACCACCCTTAATCTTCCTCCACGTGTCCACACTCCTTTAATCTCAGCCGTCCATGACAACTATGTTCGATCATCAACACGGGCAGGAGAGAGAATCAATATCCACCGTTAGATCCTCAATCTACCCCAATCAGCGACTCTGATCCTGCCCGATTTTTATCTCGGTCAGCTCTTCTTCGCCTTTAAGTACTCACCATCTTCCCCTTCTTTTATTCATCGCTCTCTCTTCTCAAAGGGTAAACCCTAATCACCACCTGAAATTACAAAATTACCCTCATCAGTTTTTTAAAACTAGTTTGTTATCACGTGAGAGATCGGAGGTAGTCGAGGGGTAAAATTGGAATGAAAATTACCCGCGTATGGTGGTTAGTTTAGAGCTGTACGACGCCGTTTTGATGGCGTAAACGGCGTCGGCGAAATTAAACTAATTTGTTCAATACTTTCTTCATCATTATCAATATCAATCAATCAATTATGGCGAAATCCCCCTTTTTTACGAACCCTAACCCTAACCCTACCCAAAACAACAATCATCATAATTCCTCTTCGAGAAAGCAATTCACTCATCAAATCAACAATAATGGCGATCACGAATTGAATCCCCCTGATACGACGTCGTTTAATCACAACAATCGAAGAGCTTCAGCTTCGTTTTCGCATTACGTAAACTTCGACATTTCAACTTACTCGAAAGACGATTTATACAAATTGAAGGTTCAGTTAATCTCGGAGCTTCACAAGATCCGAACTCTATCGAATCGAATCGAAAAACCATCCGAATCGAAGAAACGTCCATCTCCATTTCCCCAAATTAACCCTAACGGAAAACACCAACACCTAACTCCACCTCTGCCGCTACAACCGCCGCAACATCCACCGTACGCGGCGAGTGCGGCGGTGATGAAGAATTGCTCAACGATTTTGAAGAAGTTATCGAGTCAGAAATTTGGCACGTGGTTTAATACTCCGGTTGATGTTGTCGGAATGGGATTACATGATTACCACACGGTTATCGATCGTCCCATGGATCTCGGGACGATCAGAAAAAAGATGGATAAAGGAGGTTACATTACCCCTGAAGAATTCGCTGCTGACGTCAGGCTTACGTTTAACAATGCACTTAGGTATAACCCTAAGGGTCATGAGGTTAATACGTTAGCTGGTCAGTATTTAGCTTTGTTTGAGCAGTGGTTTAAGCCGATTTTTGCTAAGTTTAATTCCGAAAAACAGCTGCATTTCCACCAATTGGACGGTATTACCACCAAACGGGCCCCACCCCCGCCACCGCCACCGCAGCAAATGCCACCTCAACCGGTACTACCTCAACCGGTACTGTCAGCAGTACCGGTGACAGTACCGGTTGCAAAACCGGTGGCGGTTGTTGAGGATGAAGTCCAGTCTCCGAAGGAGTCAAAACCAAAGCCGGAAGAGGTGGGGCCAGTGGCGGTGGGGCCGGGGGTAGGGGAGAGAAGTGGAGGGAGAGGGAGGCCGCCTGAAGGGAAGTTGCCGAAGCCGAAAGCGAAAGATCCGAATAAGAGGGCAATGAGTATGGAGGAGAAGCAGAAGTTGGGGAATGGGTTGCAGAGTTTACCGGAGGAGAAAATGTCGCAAGTTGTGCATATTATTAAGAAGAGGAATGGACCTTTGGATCAAGATGGGGACGAGATTGAGCTCGATATTGAGGCCGTTGATACCGAGACTTTATGGGAGTTGGATCGGTTTGTGACGAATTATAAGAAGATGGTTAGTAAGATTAAGAGGCAGGCTTTGATGGGTGGGCCTTTAGGGAACAATGTAGGTCTTAGTGATGATACTAATCAGGTATGAGACTGTTAAATCTTAGTACATTGTTGAATTTGGTTGTTTTTTGTTAATTGAATGTGTGTTGATTGATGATTGTTTGTATGTTTGCAGGGTGGTATGAGTGATAAGATGGTTGAAATGTCTTCGAAGGCGAAGAAGGGTGGAGGAGGAGGAGGAGGTGGAGATGTTGGTGAAGAGGATGTGGATATTGGGGATGAAATGCCGGTGAATAATTTTCCGCCATTGGAGATTGATAAGGATGATGATAGGCAGCATGTTGGTGGCGGTGGTGGTGGTGGTGGCGGCGGTGGAGGTGCTGCTTCTAGCTCTAGTTCCAGTGGTTCTAGCAGTGATGATTCCTCATCTAGTGGTATATACTCTTGTTAAAACTAGGACGGTCTTTGGCAGATGTCGGCTAGTTTAGATCGTAAATTTGTTATGAATTGGCCGACATTTGTCCTTGTGGCTCTCAATGTACACATTTTGGTTATCCTGATTGATATGTAAATGAGGAATGATTGGATGTTGGTCTGATTTTGCAGGTTCTGATTCGGGTTCTTCTTCGGGCAGTGATTCGGATGTCGATGATGCCCAATCCCGGGACAAAGAGTCCAAAAACTTTCAGAGCTGAATTTGATTGGAGTAAAGGTTTTTCGACATAGTTTGGGATAGAATTGGCATCATTTTGGGGTGGTTTTTGTAGCTTCCTTGTTGCTTGGTGAAAAACAGTGTGGCTTGTTGTTTGTTGGAAACCTTCACCACTGAAATGTGCCTATTTTACTTAGGGTTTAGACTTTTGTACAGATGATGAGAAAGTGAAAGGTGATTCGGAAGAGTTCGCTTTTTTGTTTGCTTCTCGAGTGGGTGATAATGAAGAAATCAAGTGTTTTTGAGGAAAGGAAGCTTGAAGAACTGTAATGTAAAGATGGCGGTGTCGGGTGACGGGTGAAGTAGCAGAAACAAAGGAGTTTGTAGGGTAGAGAGTATGAAGTAAGATTGTAGATCAGTGAAGAAGTTAGATGGAAATGAAGTTGGGACAAGGAGGAAGTTGTTACTTGTTAGGTGTAGTTAAAATCAAGTAGGATTTTTTTTCTTTGATTTGTGGAAGATTTCTATTAGAAATGGGGGAAAGTTGGGATACTTTGTACACATGACAACACCTTTCTCCTAAATACAAGAGGAAGATTTTAATTCCGAAATCCGAATGAGATGTTAGCCATTGCTCTGTGTTTTTCTTTTCCCCCCAAAGGTTCTTTCTTTTTACGGTTTCACATTAAGATTCGCTCTTTGTTTTGTTCGTTTTACACTGATTATGTGCCGGTGCTGTCTTTTCTTTGTACGTACTTGGGTTAAGACGGTTCTGAACCTTATTGTGAGGCGGAGGGAGTAAGGTTAAACTCGAAATTGACCGACTGTGAGCACATGAATGAATGATGAAGATGTTGATGAAGTCACATTGTTTTTATGTGGTGTCAAACATGTTAGACTTATGCAATTTGGTTCTTTTGATTAGCTGCCTGATTTGCTGGTCCAGCGAGGTGTGTGCTTTTTTTTAGCTAAAATACTTTGTGCCATGATCTACCATATTAGTATATATAACTATGAATATCATCCACTTGACTTTGAGAAATGCTCTCTAGTCTCTACTGCTCAATCACTCAAAACCCTTGTGATCTGATTTATTTGTGAGTTGCATAAATTCTCTTTGAAGACGAGGCATATTGGCGGATATGCCTCCTCTTTAATGAGACAAATTGGGCTGATTGATGTAGCTATTCATTTATAAGAACAAGTATTAGGCTACAAACAAGCTAGAGTCCGTACCATGATCGGGTTTGATCCGGGTGAAGATGTGAAGTTAAATCACCTAGGATTTAACTTGAAAAGAGAATGAAGACGAGGCTGAAGAAGAGAAGAATATGACGATACACCCACATGGTTGTAGTTCTACTAATACATTTCTGAATGTTACTTTCCAGTTTGGAGAACTAGGTTGTACAGCAACTCAGCAAGTAGTAATTGAGGCAATGGAGTAAAAGAAAAATGTTGAAAATCATTAGACCTGCCTTACATTTTCAATCCACATTAGGTATCGTTTTGTTCGTACGAAGGTATCGGGTGATATGGTATGGTTATGGAACGTGATTCCCAACACCTTGTGTTTGGTTTGATTCAGGAATGAAAAATCAAATACGGTTAGTGTTGAGTTCATTTCAAACTCATACCTTATACCTAGAATAGTCGAAAGGTTAAACCGAGCACCCCCTTGGTGTGTATTGGTTCTGAATTTCTGATGGTAACGATTAGGCGAAATGTCGAACCGAACACTTAACGGCAGGTTGGTAGGGGCATAATTTTCAGACAAATTTGCTGTTTTTATGATGTTCTGAGATGCTTTGAAACTAAGACAAGTATAAAGTTAATGACATCGTTCAACTTTTCGTAAGGTAAAATGGGCCGTTGTAAATGTATCTTGTAGATCTCCCACATTTAAACACACGTCTAACCTTCATTTGGAATAGCAATTGGTATTCTTTAAGACGAGTATATTCGTCTTAAGAGTAAAACGGGTCAAGTATCACACAACTTGTCTAGATAAGACTATCGTTTTCGCCAATGTCTAGAAACTTTTCTTTTGTCTTATTTTAACAATTTGACTCACCTTAAGCTTAAGACGGATCGACAAGTCTTAAATGAGAATTTGTGATCCAAACGTGGAAGGAAATACATATTTGAATCCGCGTTTGGACGTGGGTCTTGCATGTCTAGGTCTCTATATGGATTATGGACATGAGAGATCCATTTCAAGAGTTAACTCTAGATGTGAGAGGTCTACATCAAATCTATATGTTTTTATTTTATTTTAAAAATATTACTCCGTGTAAGTGTAATTTAACAGATTCTGAGCAATTTAAATATCGGATTTGTTATTTAAGCGTAATAGCCGTAATTGTATAAAATTTTGTTTATTTAGCTCCTAACTAGTTCTTTTGCTCGTGAAAATTCACGAGGCCTTTATGTGTAGTTGTATGTTTGACGATAATGTATAATTATGGTGAAATGATAGTCATAAGAAGATTGTGCTACACTGCTACGTGGGCCTTATTAGCCGAGCTACTAATAAGTCTATCAAAGTATCAATAGTTCAATACTCATAGGCTGCAATTGAGTTGCATACGTGCATGCCAAGCACTGCAATTTCCTAAATTTTAAGCACATAAATACTAAGGTTCAAGGGGTTCTACGATTTGGGAAAGCCTACCAAATCATCTTTCCGAGCCTCCCAGCCCATCCCAAGCTGTAGAACAATGCTAAAAATTGCCCAGACTAATAAAGTGTAAGGACCGGATGTGGTTGTTCTCTGCGCTCCCAGATGATCAGGTGTAGGATTCGTCTTTAAACCTGGCTCCCTTCTTCCTTCTGATGCAGGCTCGAGTCCCTTATGCTGTATGGCGTGTATTTGAGCCCAGAGTGCCCACTCTATTATCTTCTGCAATATTCATATATTCATGTGAATGCTCGATGTTTGTGGGATGATCTTCACGAACGTTTTAACCTTGTTAATGGACCCCGTATTCAACAACTCAAATCTCATCTCAATAAATGTAAACAAACTGAGTCAACAACAGTTGCAGTCTATTACGGTAAACTCAGTCAATTGTGGGATGAATAAGACAAACATGAACCCATTATTTCGTGCGTCTGCCATAAGTGTGAGTGTAATGTTGGGCAGCAGCACATTGCTAGAAGCGAGACTGATCGTTTCCACCAGTTTCTCCTCGGGCTTGTCTCTGCAAAATTTGGTGCTTTGCGCTCAGTTTTACTGTCACAGGATCCCCTTCCGAGTCTTAATCGTGCTTTTCAAACTATTTCTCAAGAAGAACGGGTTCGGAGTATGGCTGATACAACTTCCTCTACTGCCGAGGTATCTAGCTTTGTTGTTCGCTCCTCTACGGTTCGTCCCTCTTCACCCTCGGTCCCTCGTCTGACACCTTATGTGTCTAAGGCTGAAAAGCGGAGACTTGTCTGCTCTCATTGCAAGAAGTCCGGGCATGATAGGTCCATGTGTTTTGATTTGCTTGATAAAATTCCGGAGTGGTGGTATGAATGAAAGGGACTCAAACCACCACATGCTGCTCCGGCCAGTGGGTCTTCTAATACTCCGTCTGTTCGTGCTAATGCTCTTGGCACTACTTATACTACCGCTACTGGTCCCGTGTCTATCTATGGAGCGACTTCACATACTCAAGCGGGTAAGTGGATAATTGATACGGGCTGTTCTCATCATGTCGCAGGTGATATCTCTACGCTTGTGAATATTTGTGATGGTCCACCTTGTCCTGTATGTTTACCTGACGGTCAGACTATTCTTGCTACTCGTTCTGGCCGTGTTTTTCTCACATCCTCTCTTACCCTCGATCGGGTTCTCTATGTTCCTCAATTACAATGCAATTTAATTTCTGCCTCGCAATTATGTGACGCGCTCCAATGTGAATTTATTACTAATTCATCTACATGTATTATACAGGTCCTACCTTCGAGAGTGGTGATTGGCATGGGTGATCGTGTAGATGGGCTATATTACCTACGTCGTGACTCGAATGTTGCTGCTCACTCTGTTGTTGGTACTTCTACTGTCCTTTGGCATCATCGTTTGGGACACCCGTCAGAGAAAGCCATCAAATTACTTCTTTTTATCAGTACAACAAATAATAGTCTTCCCGCTCCATGTGAAGTATGTCATCGTGCTAAACACATTCGGGATAGTTTTCCTTCTAGCTCTAGTCATAGTTCGAGTCCGTTTGCTCTTGTGCATTGTGATTTATGGGGACCTTATGACCCGCCATCATATGGTGGTGCTAGGTATTTTTTGACATTAGTGGATGATTATTCTCGTGCTGTTTGGATTTATATGTTAAATGCCAAGACGGAAGTGTTTTCAAAATTTATGATATTCATTGCCATGATTGGAAACCAATTTTCTACCACCATTAAAGTTGTTCGCAGTGACAATGGCACTGAATTTAATTGTCTTAAGTCCTACTTTCAGAAGAATGGAATTATCTTTCAGACGTCTTGTGTAGGTACCCCGCAACAAAACGGTAGAGTCGAGCGAAAACACCAACATATACTCAATGTGGCTCGTGCTCTCCGGTTTCATGCGGGGATTCCTATACGATTCTGGGGTGAATGCATTCTTAGTGCTGCACATTTAATTAATCGTACTCCATCCATTTTACTTAAAGGCAAAACACCGTATGAACAACTATTTGGTGCTTCTCCGTCGTTTTCGGAATTACGAGTGTTCGGTTGCTTATGCTTTGCTCACAACCAACACTCTAAGGGTGATAATAAATTTGCAAGTCGTTCTCGTAAATGTGTGTTTTTGGGCTACCCACATGGAAAGAAGGGATGGTACTTATTTGACCTTGAAAGGGAAATTTTTTTTGTATCTCGTGATGTTAAGTTCTATGAAGAGATCGTTCCTTTTCGTGAGCCGGAAATAACAAATTTTCATCCTCCTTCTCTTGCTGGTTCGGCTGAAGGAGGGGTACTCACTGAGTCTGATTTGTTGGTAGCCTGGGATAATGATTACACTGACACGCCAGCAACATCTGCTTCTCCCATCAGTACCACTATCCCAACTGATGCTTCGAGTGATGCTGACTTGGACACGGCCACGCCTGCCACTGATATTGAGCCTCTTGTTGAGTCCCTTGGTCGTGGTCAGCGTACCAAAATTCCTTCCACTGCCTTGAACGATTATGTTGTTGAATTGCCGGGACGAGGTAATAGCCCATCCAACACCACTTTGGTCACTACTGCCTCACCACCCTCAGGTACGACCCCATATCCTATTGCTAATTTTGTTACTTGTTCCAAGTTCACCGAGGATCACCGTAAATTTTTAGTAGCTCTTACCACTAACACCACACCGAAAAATTTCAAGGAGGCCGTGCAGAATGCAGGTTGGCGTGCGGCTACGGAAGCTGAAATGCGTGCTCTTGAGGCCAATGAAACTTGGTCGTTGGAGCCTTTGCCACCTGGGAAGAAGGCACTCGGTAGCCAGTGGCTGTATAAAATTAAATACAAGTCAGATTCTACTATTGAACGACTAAAGGCACGTCTTGTTGTGTTTGGAAACCATCAAACTGAAGGCATAGACTATGATGAGACGTTTGCGTCGGTTGCCAAAATGACCACGGTTCGTACGTTCCTTGCTGTTGCGGCGACCAAGAACTTGATAATTCACCAGATGGATGTGCACAACGCCTTTCTTCACGGTGATCTGGAGGAAGAAGTATTCATGCACTTACCACCTGGTTTTTCCTCCCCTGTCTCGGGTATGGTATGCCGTCTTAGAAAAGCTTTGTATGGTCTTAAACAAGCGCCGAGGTGTTGGTTTGCCAAGCTGGTCTCCGCTTTAAAGCAATATGGGTTTCTGCAATCTTATTCTGATTACTCACTATTTAACTTCTCCAGAGGTACTGTTCAGTTAAACATCCTTGTTTTCGTTGACGATCTACTCATTTCTGGTAATGATTTCAAAGCGCTTCAATCTTTCAAGGAGTATTTGCACTCTTGTTTTCATATGAAGGACCTGGGTGCTCTTAAATATTTTCTTGGCATTGAAATTGCTCACAATCCGGAGGGCTTATTCCTGTCTCAACAAAAATATGTACTTGATATTTTGTCTGATGTCGGTTTTAGAGCTGATCAAATGGCCCAGGCCCGCTAGCCCGACCCGGCCCAACCCGATTTTTACTAGGGCCTGAGCCTTGATTTTAGGCCCGAAAAAGCCCACGGCCCGAAGCTCCTGGCCCGAATCAAATAATTGGGCCGGGTTCGGGCCCACCCTAAGGCATGAATTTTAGCCTGGCCCGACCCTAACATAATCAAACTTTTATTAGATTTAACAAATCAATTGTCATTTAGTACTCCGTAGTACTTTGTTTGCATGTATTAATATGACAAAGTTATATTTTTTAGCCAAAGAACATATTCAATTCATAAAAAAATTGTACAACACCGTAACGAGCATAGTACTTAAGTACATTACGAATATTGTACTACTGAAAATTGTGCATTTTATTAATCATTGGCCGCTCCCTTTGTCTTCTTCTTATCTCTAACTTCAAATTAATAATTTCTTATGATGATAGGCAGAAAATTTCATTTGTTAAAATTAGTAATATTCAAATAGTATTATACATGCATATTTCACTAGTTTATCATGTTAGCTTACGTTCATTTGTTGAAAAATTATCGTAACAATACTACGTACGTGACTACATGCACATTTCACTAATTCATTTGTTCAACTACATTCATACTCCTTACATTGACAATACCGATCAAATCACATAATTTTGTATGAAATTTTTCGATGACAGAGTATTTAGTTACATAATGAGATTTCTAAAGACATTTGAAGAGTAAATATTATAGGCCCGAATTGGCCCGAAGCCCGCTTTAAGCCCGCATGGGCCGGGTTTGGGCCAATAAAATAGGCCCACACATATGGCCCGACCCGACCCGACCCGCACACTTGGTCTTAATTTTATGCCACGACCCGGCCCAAACCCGGCCCGGCCCGGCCCATGATCAGGTCTAGTCGGTTTCTTAGGTTGCAAACCAGCTTCGACGCCTATGGATCAAAATCATCACCTTGGTTCATCGACGTCTTCTCTTCTTACAGACCCCGAGCCCTACCGACGTCTTGTCGGAAAATTATTGTATCTTGCTGTCACTCGACCTGATTTAACATATGCTGTCCATATATTGACGCAATTTATCCATGCTCCTCGGCAGGACCACTGGTCTGCTGCTCTTCGCGTGGTTCGTTATTTGAAGCGAACCCCTGGCCAAGGAATTCTTTTACGATCAGATTGTGATCTTACTTTATCTGGTTGGTGTGATTCGGATTGGGCTGCATGCCCAACCACTCGGCGTTTTCTCACAGGGTGGTTCTTTTTCTTGGGCAAGTCTCCTATTTCATGGAAGACCAAGAAACATCAAACGGTCTCTCATTCATCGGCTGAAGCTGAATACCGTTCTTTGGCTGCTATAACGTGTGAAATAAAGTGGCTCAAAGCTCTCCTCTTAAGTCTTGGCATTCATCACTCTAAGGCTGTTCCTATACATTGTGATAGTCAGTCGGCTCTTTACCTGGCTCAAAATCCCGTGTTTCACGAGCGTACTAAGCATATTAAAATCGACTGTCACTTTGTCCGGGATGCTATACAAGATGGTGTTGTGGCACCTTCTCATGTTTCTACTACTGATCAGTTAGCCGATATTCTTACCAAGACCTTGGGTGTTACTCAATTTCACTTCTTTTTAGACAAATTAGGCACCTCAAACTTACATGCTCCAACTTGAGGGGGGTGTTAGAGTCATATGCAATGTATTAGGATTTAATAGTATTAAGTGTCATTAGTATGACACTAATTATGGACCTTTGAGATGAACAAAGGTTATTATCTTATCTTTATATAAATACCATTCATGTGAAATAAGATGGGGCAAGCATTCACTTATACAATATTATATTCATATACAATAACAACATGCAACCTAAATCCTTGCTTTTCTGTTATCCTTCTTCATCGCCTCAATGGATTGTTACAAGGCATCCATTCCTTTAATTATGAGTTGGGCGGTGTTTTGGTGTATCGTCTGTCTCTGGGCCTTTTGCTTAGTGTTACTGGGAGAAGGGTTGGTTCTTGACTTCTTGGTGGGTGCCCTACCTCTGCGACTGTCATTCTTTGTATGAATGTTTGCGGCTGTGTCGAGGTTGTCAGTGGTTGGCTTCCCTCAGATCTGGATGTGCTTCCATCGACTGTTTTTTTTCCCGACATGATGTCTCCATGATGATTTAATGATGACGACCACTATGCCCACGGTGGGCGCCAAAATATTTTGGTATTTTTACCGTTTATAATGCGTAAGGTTAAAGTGGCCTCGTTAATTAGAGTTGTGTGATTGTACGTGATGTGGGTTATGGCAATGCAAAGAGAGTTTAATACAAGAGGTTTGGTGAAGCGGAAATCCTACGAGGGAAAAACCGCGGGAAAGGGACGGTACCCTTCAAAATCTTCACTAGCACTAATGTTAAATTACGACAGAAGCTTAATAACTATTGCTAGTGTTAGTGTTAGGGTAGTTGTATTCTGAATGAATCTCTCTTCCTCTTGTGTCTAAACCCTAAAGGGGTTTAACTTGCTTAGCCTCCAAGTCATCCGTCTCTTGCATAGACCACTACCTTCCGAGCCTCTTGAATCTCTAGCTCCCCTCCTATGAGCTTCACGCACAATTCCCCCTCCTTAGCGTCTCTTTTGCTTTCTTTCTTACCCCTCGGCCCATATTCCCCTATCTCCATCATTCGGCCCAATAATCCTATTAGTGGAATTAGGCCCAAACAAGCATCTCTGAAGATTTAAGCTTGGATAAAGATTACTTGGCCGAAAATTACTTAGTTGAGCGGACTCCATTCATTTACACTCAAAATGTGTAGAATAATAGACGCAATAAAGAGAAGAAAAAGAATAGAGCAATAGCAAGACGCTACATTTATATAAATAACACATTTTTGCGTAAGACGGAAAAATATCACATCACTTGTGTATTTAAGCTAAATATACTGCTTTTCCCTATACATTCTTATATACACAAGGAACATATATTTGACCTATTTTAGGTTTAAGACTGATAATGTTACTTTAAAGCCTTAAAGGAGAGTTACGTATTATGAATAAATACAGTCGTATAGCAAAGAGGAAATTTTTTTGTTTCCTCCGAGAGTCGAGAGGATCATACTCCTTACATGTAAGACTTTATAATATATTTCTTTTTTATTCTCGTTCTTAAGGCGTAAAAAAGACGGTCCTCCCGAAACACCCAATAATTTTCGAGGAAAGAGGATGGAGTTGGGGCAGCAAGACAATCACAGGTATTGGCAGTTTGGCACCACGCCTTCCCATATAACATGTCCCACATCATTGCATCAACCTTTGACTCTTCACACACTTGTTGTTCACTTTCTGCATCTTCAGTAGCACTTTGATTTTTGTTGAATTCTACGACTCTTATTTGACCAAATAATAAGGGAGAAATGTTACATTAGGTCTTGCTTAAGATGAGTCGGATATTGCAACGGGTATTTTGTGAGAGGAAATGTGTAGAGGGGACAAGGTGGGCACCCCCCATGTGCTCTCCACTCACCCTTGATGGGTATTTTGTGAGAGAATATGGTATCCGTCTTAAGCTTAAGACGGATGCGTCCGTCTTAAATAAGAAATTGTGGAAATGTTAAGTGCACGATGGAATTTACTCATCTAGAGCTTTATGGACAGAACAATCCATTCCATTTTACCCGTTTGATTGCAAACAAAGCGGTATTTGATAATGTATTTTTCAAAATTTATGAAGATTTATAGTGTAAACTCTTACAAAACCTGCTAAGTGCTAACCGTGGAACAGGAAAAATATATGAAGTTTGCCTCATGTTCGATCCAAGCTTGCATTTGGTCCTCTCCATAGTCTCCAATGATGGAATCATTGCTTAATTCTTGAAAAGAAAACTAAGTAGACTTTGGGCAAATAAATACTTGTAACATCATATGTTTTTTTTCTTTAATTATTAAGTATACGATCGACACAAAGTTGTAGTTCATTTATCTGTTTCATGTACGCCTTTCACTTTTACTTTCGGTGAAACAATAGGCAAATATTGTAAAATACATGTATATATGCAATAATGCAGTCCATTTTTTCTATGAAAATCACAGATATACAACGTAAAAAATTGATTGAGACACTCTAATGAACAATTAACAAACAAGGAAACTACAAATCATCTCAGTAGCAAAAATATCACGTATACCCGTAAAGGTGTGGTGTAATAGTTAAAACTTGAGTAAAATTCTCAAGACTCTCAAGTTTAAACCTCCACACAACAATAACTTTTTGGAGAATTTATGGCCTTAGACTATGTCTTATACACTTCAAGCTTGTCACCCATGGGTGACTTGCGTGGTATGCATGATATGCACTCTATTACGTATAAACGAGAATTAACCCAAAACGCATCAATAATAGCGACTACGGGTTACCTTGTAACCCAAAAGAACTAATAGTAACACTTGTCTATGGATAATTACATCAAAATGTCCAATAACTATCACCAAATTCGCCATTTATAAAAGCACTTGGGTCTATTTCTCAGAATTTGACATTGTTTCTCACTTTCTCAGTAGAGCTTGGAAACAAGTCATATCAATGATGACAATTACATGTAACCTACTCCATCACCCTAAGCCGACGTCAACACAACAAACTTATTTTGATTATTAGGACCAAAATTATTTGTTGTTATTGATTGTGCATAAAACTTAAGCGTCCCAGTTCAAAATGACAAAAAAATAGATTTTGGTTTGAATTGTAATATTTTCCCCAAATATTAGTCCTAACCGACATCTTACCAATTAAAATTCCAAGGTGTTGTTAAAAAATTTATCGGGTCTAGGTAGTACCCGCATTGAAGAGAGAGAATCCTCTTTATAAATCCAATGGGGTATTGGGGTTCCACTCTAAAACCAATTGACAATAGAGAGAATAACCTCTTACCTTCTTTATCATTGTGAGATTACACTGGTAGTGGACTATTGAGTTTCTTCACAGGTGTAAGTTTTTGTAAATAATAAAAGAAAAAAACATATACTCCGTATATTGAATATATACTCTTTCATAAACAAACTGTTATGACATAAACGAGAAAGAACAAATAAAGAACAATAAAGACGATAACACATAGATTTACGTGGTTCACTAACGGTGTGTTAGAAGGGAGGAGAGTTTTATTAATGTTGAGAAGTATTACAAAGTTTTCACATTAAGAGTTCAGATTGTTATTATAGCATAACAGCTACGGTTAGGCTTAGAGAGTTTATATACTACTCTCTAAAACCTAATACAGAAAACCTAGAAAGGCCCAAAACAGACCATAGGCCCAAAACAGAATCCTAGCCCAAACAGATTAATGGATACTCGAAGTGGCAACTAAACCGATTCAAGGCATTATTCCAACACAAACTTCGGATTTTCGGAATACTCTTGTTAATATTTCTTGTTTGTTTGTTCAAAAAAGTCAAAATAAATAAGAGTAAATATTTTGGTGCTTTTTAGGCAACAAGTGAGATAATTTGGTGTATCTGATCCGTCTTGAGTTTAAGATGGATAATACCATCATAAATAATTTTTTTTTGTTATTTATTAGGGTGTAGCAATGATTTTTTTACTTTATGTTCGAAGTATATACTCTACAAAAAGTTAATGTATCCTTTCATGAGCATCAGCTTTTCTACTCCTTGTATTTTTTAAATATATACATATTTACAAAATATTTCTGTTTTTCTTTGTGCCAAAATCAAACATTAAAAATATACTTCGTCGGTCTTAAAAGCGCAATAAGCTTGTATTTTCACTCTCTTTTTACGGTTGCCAAAAAAACAAAAATAATAGAAGAGACAAACCTTTTTACCATAAACATTCTGTTTTTTCAACTATTTTATGTCCCAAATTCTCATTTGTGATGGACAAAATACATCACAAGCTTGTGACGTGAGATAAATGGACAAATAAAAAGGGTAAGTGGGAGAGTGTTGTGAGAGGTCACAAGCTTGTGACCGTCACAAGTAAAATGGACTGATTCAATTTAATCCGATTTAGTTGACAAATACTTCCTCCATTCAACTCCACTCTACCAAAAAAAAATTTCATGTTTGTCAAGACGTGTTTTACGCGGTAAATATCGTTAGTTACGTGTTTGCAAAAATTATAAAAGTTGAATATTAATAATGTACTCGTAAAGACGAATCAAACAAGATAACACATGAATATATTTTCACTTATATATTGAGAGAAAATTGCAATTAGATGTCGACTCATGAATGGTGTGCAAAAATGAAAATGGTAGAGAGAAGTTGAATGGAGGAAGAGTCTTAAATCAGAACTTGTGCATTGTTTTGGGTCATCATTGACTCATTGTAGTCTCCCTTGTTTTTTACAAACTTTTATTCAAAATACAGACATCAATCTTGAGAAAATAACTTAAAAAGATAGACGAAATATGAAATATATCTGTTTTAAGCTTAAGTATTGCAAATTCTCATTTAAAACATGGTATTTTCTATTTTAGTTTAAAACGGGTTAAGTAGTTACAATTTTCACAGATAAGACAAAAATAAAATGTCTAGATATTAATAGAAGACTCATTTTTATCCATGCAAATGACATATATTTTTCATTTTAACCTTAAGACGGATATTTGCCTTAAGATAGATTTATGGCTTAAGTATATACCGATCGATGAAAACAAAATATCTCCAAAATGCACTTTGTTACAAAACAAGAATTAAACAATGGATTTTTTCTACTAAAATGCCTATGAACATCATCCCACAAATATATATTTGCTAAATAAAACGAAAAATAATTTATCTGCAGTTCTTTGCCTCAAATTTTTTTCCAATTAAACCGTGTTTTCAGATAAATAAACTACTTGAAATAAAATGAAATACGATACGAGTAATTATTACGAGTACTTATTTGAAGAAAAACATAAAAAATAAATACAGCATAATTACTTTTAAATCATTTAGTACCGAAATTACTCCAAATCAAACACCACCAGAAGAAGGGGAAACATTCTGAACAGCCTTCCCATCTCCAGAACTCCTCCCATCACCAACTACCCCCACCGCAGTCGCCGCCGCCGTCATTCCCGAGTACGGCGGTGGCGGTGGCGCTGCCGCGTAATAGAATTGTCTCCCAGTCGCACTATCATACCCCACCTGCGTATAGCCACCGACACTCTCCGCCGGCCTCACTCCCGCTGCCGCACTCACCGCCGGCATCGCCGCCGGAATATTGTACACCGGCTGCATCCTCTGTTGTACCTGGTAATACCCTTGGTTGGGCTGGACTTGACCGCCGATCGCCGGTGGCTGCATCGCCGACGGCGGTTGGTACACGTTCGCCTGAGGCGGCGCGTGCATCATGTACATCTGCTGCTGTAGAAATTGTTGTTGCTGTTGCTGTTGTTGATGCTGTTGCCAGTACGCCGCCGCCGAAATGTTGTTCGGCGGTGGAGTTTCGTCAGCTGTCGGTTGTTGCTGATGCTGTTGCTGGAGATGGTGGAATTCCTGAGCATTTATCTGAACCCGGTTCATCTCGTGAGCCAAATCCGGTTCATGCTGAACCGGACCGGGTACGTGGACCGGAACCGGAACCGGAAGAGGCACTTTGTTATCCAAACCGAATAAGAAATCAACGTTGTTGTGAACCGGCATCGGCACCGGTGGGGGAGGAGGAGATGCGATCATTGGAGGTTCAAAAACGACATCGTTTTGATTCAAATAGTTGACTTGATGAAGCTGTTGTTGAACTTGTTGTTGTTGTTGCTGTTGCTGATTAATAGCAGCAAAAGTATCAACAAAATTAGAATTCCGGTCGGATTCAACTTTCCCCGGTTCAGAAGAAAGAGAACTAAACCCACTCCGAAAAACCCGGTCAGAAAACAAGAACAACCTCAACCTAGCCGGCTTAGAAGAAGCCTTACACAAACGATCATACTCATGCATCATATGGTCAAGATCATCGTCATTAGTAACGGAAATAAGCGAATCAAGGTCTTCACCAGGAAGTTGATACTTAAACGTGACGACAGCGTTAGCAGAAGGCTGTTGAGGGGCGTCAGGCGATGAGATAAGAAGTGAGGTGAGTTTTGATAAAAGAGCGGAGAATTTAACGTTGCGATCGATAGCGAGGATTTTAGTATCGCCACCAACGTAAGAGAGGAGATTGTCGTAAGAACGAGGTTGAATTTTACCGTTGTAGCTTACCATGAATTTGACTCTGTTTTGGTGTTGGGGTTGAGGTTGGGGTTGATGTTGGTCGTCCCAGGAAGGAGATGGGTTTTCGAAGTCGGGTTCGCGAGAGTGTGGGGATGAGTCGCCGGAGTCAGGGTAGGAGAATGAGGGGTAATTCTCCATTTTTTGTAGGGGAATTTGGGTGGGATTTTGGTTGAGGGATTGTTAAGAGAGGAGAGGAGACATAGTGGAAAAGAATGGAATGGAATGAAATGATGTGTGTGTGGAGGTGGATGGATGTATACTCCTACTCAATTACTCATTTACTCCGTCTATATTTGCAATTTGGATCATCTCCATTATTTCTTTTAAAAATCGATCAAGATTATTTGTTGAACAATTTAATGGTAATCAATAGTAATGGATGATGCGGTGGCAAATATTATACTATTACATAATATAATATGAATATATTAAAGGTAATTGACAAGAAATAGAGAGGATCTATGGGTTATGATCACTCTTATTTTTACGGACTAAGACTTTGTTTATTTCGGCTGAAACGAGCTAAACTGAATTAAATGGAGGTGAGGTGAAGTGAACTAAACTGAATAAAGCTAAGTTGAAAAGTTGAAGTAAATAGAGTTGACGTAAGACTTAATAGTATGAAAATATGAGGTCTACAGAACTCACTAAAGCTATACTGAACAAAGCTTAATAGAGTCGAGTCGAAATTAAGTAAGAAAGAACATGACCTAAGTCTCCTAAGAAACTCTCTAAAAAAAAGTCTCATATGACACAGAAGGTAATTTAACATTTATGAGTATTAGAGATGGAAGTCGGTCGTGCCTCGTGCCGGCCCACCGCGCTTGGAGAAGAAAATGGCACGGCCTTGGCCCATGAAAGTGGGCTTCGTGTCGTGCCAGTCAAATGAAATGGCGGCCCAGGCACGGTCCACGGCCCATGCGTGTCGTGCCGTGCTTGATCATGCCTTGCCAAATCCTCCACTTTAACTCAATTTTTTTTTGTATTTTGAGCGTGTCGTGCCTAGGCACGGTCTTTTTTCTCAAACTTCGGCTCATGCACGACCACGGCCCATAGCATACTGTGTCGTGCGGACCGTGCAAACTCCATGTCATGCTAAAATGGGCCGTGGACCGTGCTTTGGCGTGCTGACCCAACGCCCAAGTGACCACTTCCATCTCTATCTATGAATCCCATTTCAAGATTAATAATTGTACTTATCATAAAAATATATATGAAATTAAAAACTAGTCACTTGAGTTCACAGTCAACAAAATAAAGTATTATTTTAATAACATCATGAAAAAGAGCCGTGAAAACTACATAAAAACTTAGGTAAAATTGTTTAATCAATAATTTAGTGAGGGACAAGTTTTGGTCGTTAATCTTTTGTTCCTATTTTTCTTTTTCTTTTTTAAAATATATTTTTAACAAAATATCAAAGATAAAGATATGACACTTATGTACATATATATCTGTCGTCAAAATACCTTCTATAGAATAACTTTTTTTTAGAGAAAATATCAAGAAAGAATAGTCAAAATTTGTAACACCCCGGCCCAAATCCTGGGTCGGGAGCGGTCACTCACGATAGCTCGTCAGGCCGTGTACATGGCTCATAGATCAACACGGGTCCTTTTCAGCGCATTTTGTCCTTACTCATGCGCATCCCGTAAACCTTCCCAGGAGGTCATCCATCCTAAGACTACTCTTAATTAAGCACACAGACGCACGCTTAACTTTTGAGTTCTTTTGCATGGATAACTAGAAATGAAAATACACTTTGTTAATATGAGTAGTACTTGCAATCACTTTAAGCACTAGTCATTTAAGCTTATCAATTGACCTCTTCAACTAATGCGGGGTGTTACAAAATTACCTCTTAGAAACCGTGCAAGAGCTAAATAGGCTAACTAGATTTGAATAGAATATTATATAGTTATAAATAAATTTGCGGAAACCATTTTAAAGAAAAATGGTTTAATGTTAAATTACTTTAAACATCTTTACAAAGTACAAAATATAATAAATTGTGAACATAAAAACATCAATTGGGAAGGAAAAGAAGAGAAGAAATAGTTTTTTTTTTCGTTAATTATTAGTAATGCTCAAGAGCAATATAATTAAAAAAAATTGGGGCGAGGGTGAAATACTTTATTAATAGGGGTCGATGTAAGCTCGTTTTGTGTTTTCTAGTTTAGGAGCAAAGTCACATTACTTGACAACTTTAGGCTTGGTGATTTTAATCGGTGGTTTCGCTATTTAAGAAAAGAAAATTAAAACGTATAGAAAAATTGATGCAAAATTGATCTAGGGGCAAATATTTTGATAATATTCTTTTCGTAAAATGTTTCGTGATTAAGCAATTTTAGTCTAAAGTGACTGAACGGTTCCATTAATTTACTTTAGTCTTGAAAATCGAATTATTTATATAGACTTAAATTTTTATGATTAGTTTCACACTTTTACCTCTATCATTTTTTTTCTTAATTAATCAACTTTCATATTTCGGTAAAATTTTCATTAAAGTTGGACGATGAGATATGTATCACTTCATTACCCTTCCCTTGTGTGTATCACTCTCTACTTTCTCTCCTAACCTCCTTATCGAAATATTCTACTCCCTCTCATCCACACCAAAGGTAACATTGGGCTTTTCACACTTGTCGAGATGCGTTTTGCAACGTGAATATCTTTAGCTACACATTATTAAAAATTATAATAATTTGATATTCTTATAGCATTCATGATGATGAATCAAACAAGATCTCGCATGACTATATTTTCTCTTATATATTAGGAATAATATCAAAGATTCTCCACACTCATGAATAATGCAAAAAGCCCAATGTTACCTTTGGTCTGGATGGGAGGGAGTAATTCTTAAAAGAAAGGGAGTCACGATAAACTAACGTAATTTGAATAAGCATTTTGATAATTAAATTTTGTTCATTTAATTTGAAAATTATTATTTTTCTTCTTAAATGTACAATAATTCCTCGATTTTACAACCTGTGACATTATAGAATTAGTACTACAAGATATATAATGTCAAATGACTAAATTCTTGTTTAAGAAGACATATCCGTCTTAAACAATAAAATAGAGTAGACTGAAAGATGGTTAACCCGTCACAAGCAAGACGGGCTATACTCTGTAATATTTGAGACCAACTTATTTCAAATACATTTACCCGAAAACCATGGGCTCACAGGCTCACAGCTAGCTCAAGTAGATTGAGTATATATTCAATATACTAAGCAGAGTCAAAGCGTGACAGCATCAATGAAAGTCAAGTATTAATACAAAGCAAGCCTGTTAACCCTCTTTTCCGCAGGATTTAGGGACCTTAAGTTTATAGGGAAGAGCAATTAAAAGAGTATTAGAGGATTAAACAAAGTGCTTAATTTTGACTTTATTATCTGTAATTAGCAATTAGACAGCTACGATTCCTAGTACTTAGTCTTACTCTCTTAATTTTCCATCATTAGTTTACTATTTCGGATTAGCTAAATAAGTTGCTAATTAACTCACTTGTTAGTGTTATTGGTAGAATGGTAGTTACCTCGGTATTAGGCATTTTCGACCTTGACTGTTAACCGTTTCCTCCTATTCATGTTGTCTGACTCTACTACATAAATACGGAGTACACTAGAACTCGACCCAACTACAAAGTTGGATCTGCATGGACTATGGAATGAAAATTCACTGTAGTTTACCAATTGTGGCCGAGCAAATCTTGCTTGTGACGGTGTTTTTAAAAAGATCTGTTAAAACTATCTTTTCCACTTGCTATTATTTTAATATAAATTCTCATTGAAAACGGCGCTATTATTTACAAGTTGAAGACATATAATGTCCTACCACAATATGCTAGTGATGAGGTCAAGTGGACCCTCTCACTTGCATATTGTGAGAAATACACTATTCGTCTTTAGTTTGTGACAAATAACGCTTATCATTAGCGAGATGAGTTGTTTATTTAATCGGTTGTAAGAGGTCTTTTTTTTTAAAAAAAAAATCTTCAATGAGAATTGTGCTCCTTGCAAATTTGCAATGATGAAAGATGAGTTTTATCAGTAGGTCTTGCTTGCGACGGATCGGATCTCGCGACGGGTATTTTGTGAGAGGAAATGGGTAGAGGGGACAAGGTGGGCACCCCCCATGTGTTTCTCCACTCACCCTTGATGGGTATTTTGTGAGAGAATATGGTATCCGTCTTAAGCTTGCGACGGATAGTGTCCGTCACAAATGAGAATTTGTGGAGTTTTATTACTTGAAATTGATCATTTAATGGTCACCTCACTCACCTGTTATCTTAAAATGGTCACATTTATCACGTTGTAATTTCCGAATTGAAATGTGTGCTATCTCATAAAATAATTAATGGCAAATTAAAATGAACTATTAAGTTTGTTAAATTTTCGCATAATTTTAAGTCGTAACTATAAAGAGAGAAACCACTTCATAAGTTTTAATTTAAGAGAGTTCATTCCCAAATAAATTGGATATGATCTTGTCAAAAAAAAATGGATATGATGGGTTAAATTGGATACAATAAGTCAATAAGACACTAATTACTATGGAGTAAATTTTTATCATTGAGTGAATAACAAACAAACACTCCTTGAAAGTTGAAACAAAAGCAGACGATTTGTTAAGTTTACAATTCACTGCAGTGGAGTTTAACCAATTACGCTACTAGAATTCTTGAAAGACTAATATAGGAAAATATTAGTTTGGATAACTAGATAAGGCGCAGTATGAAAAGTGCACAAGGTCTACTTATCGTATCTACCTATGTTCTTGGTTGAGTATTATAAATTCCCCTGGGATCAGTTGCAGAACTAGGGAAGCTAGCATGGACACTCACCCCGCTTTAAAATGAATGAAAAAAAAAAAAACAACTTTTAGTTAAAAATTTCAAGTTTATCTTACATTATATGTTCATCCCGCTTAACTTTTATCTCCCCCTAATCATAAATCATGGCTTTGTCGCTGTCTACATTAACGGCGTCACGACTAAGGGTACTAACGAGCTGAGCCGAGCTTGAGCTTGGCCTTGCTCGGCTTGTGCTCAAGAATTAAAACTCGAGCTCAAGCCGATCTCAAGCTTACCCGAGTTTGAAAAAATGTGCTCGTTATCGCTTGCGAGCTTGAGCCCAAATCGAGTCTATATAAACTTGTTGACTTTTTGATTTTTTTTCTTCTGATTTTTTTAATAATGAGGTTGTTTATATGTAAAACTATTTGGCGAATAAGTGAGACATTTGATATTCGTGATACAAAGATATATTCATGATACAATATTTTTATAAAATAAGAGCAATATCATATCTAATCACATGTTCGAGCTGCTCGAGTGCTTTTTGAGCCGAGCCGGCGTTTGCTCGGCTTGACTTGTTAAGCTCTTGAGACGAGCCCGAGCCGAGCTTTGACCGAGCCGAGCTCGAGTTGCTCGCGAGCTGTCTCGTCTCATTATCACCCCTTGTCACAACTATTTTATTAGTTCAACACTCATTTGTTACAATCAATATAATGAATCAGGTATTTAGAACCGTCTATACAATAGTTATTGATGTAATAGTTCATCTTTTTAGGAATCTTATGATAATATTGAACAAACCGAGTTCTTTTACGGGAAAACCATGCATATAAAAAATAAACCGAAAAAGGTAATAAAGGTTTCAATTCATTTGTACGATATTTCATAAGACGATCCCATACAGTAATTAGGTATTCTTAAAACCACAAATTCTCATTTGTGGCGGGGCAATTCGTCGAAAGTTTTAAGACGAGTCAAGCTCCCCAAACAAAGAGTAAGTGAGACCGTGTGTGGGGGGGGGGGGGGGGGGGGGGGGCGCAAGTTGGGTGTTCCATTTGTCCCCCCTACTTGCCTCCCAACTTGCTCTTTATGCAAAAAGCTTGATCCGTTTTAAGCTTGCGATAGGTCGTCCAGTCGCAAATGAGAGTCGATGTTTAAAACAATAACATCTTCCTTGTCTGAAAAGAGGTGGGGGATACTCCAAATTCCAAAAGGCGAAGATATAAGTGGGAGCAAGTGAAGCTGGAGCCAGCTAGCAATAACGGCCAACTAATAAGTTACAGTTTAAAACCTTCAATCACACTTTTTACAGTTTCATTACACCATTCCCGCCTATATTCTCTCGCATTATTTTAGTATATGTTTTATTTTATTTATGTTCTCTTTAGTTTTCCTTTTCTTTTTTGTTTTGCATCCATTTTGGATGCATGTGTATTGTTCTTCTACTTCACATGCTATGATGCTACACTTCATTGCGAAGCTTTACTGCTGCTATGTCAAGTGTATTGTGTACATGTCCCCATACTTGTGTTAGTGTAGACATTCTTAATTATTTGCCTTTTGACTTTTCTACCATACTCTATCATTACACAAATTCTTGTTTGTGACGGGCAGTATCCGTCACAAGCTTGCGACGGGTACCACTTCCCCTCACAAATGACCCATTTAAGGGAAAAGCGGAAGCACATGGGGGGTGCCCCACATGTTCCCTCTACCCATTTTGTTAGAGGAAAAACCCGTCGCAAGGTCCGACCCGTCACAAGGGAGACCTACTGCTATCATTAAGGGCTAATCTTATATGTTAATGAATGTTTGCTTAAAGATAATATTTTCAATAGAAGGAAAATTAGTTTTTGTTACAAGATAGAAATAACAAGTTCGTGGATAGATGTTGAGGAATCAATCAATATATATATATACTCCCTCCAATTTTACATGTTCTTCCCTTTTCTTTTGGAAACAAGGATTAAAGAAATCATTTTGGACCACACAAAACACATAACCTCACATTCAATTAAATTTGGACCACACAACTACTCGCAAATAAGGAAAGAGGGAACATCACCACACTTAGCTCAAAATGGAAAGAGGGAAGAAGATGAAAAATTGGAGGGAGTATATAAAAGAGGCTTTTTTCGAGCAATTCTATTGGTCAACATCATCTTTTTCAATTTTTGGAAAATATTTTTTTAAGATCTTCCAAGATTACGAAAAAGATATTATGTAATATTTTTAATATCACAACTATTATTTACGTAAGAAAAAATTGATTATCAATCTGACAAAAAAGTTATAATGCAAAACATTTCGAAACTTATATATTTGGATTCTTAACGAAAAATGCTTTCATAAGAGTATAAATTTTGTATTTTTTACTACCATATCATTTATAAGATCATATAACTATAACCTAAGTATATGAAAATTAAATAAATGACTTTTAAAATATTTTTTATTATTCTAATATTAGTATAATGGTTTAGTAGCATTCAAGAAATAATTAATTTATAGAAAAATATGATGTAATACTTAGTATGTTATTTGTCCCACATTGAAAAATAACGTAGGTGTGGTGAATATACTACATATAAAAAGTAGAATTGTCTCACATCGAAAATTTACCTTAAGATATGGTGATCCTATGATTTACCTTAAGATATGGTGATCCTATGATTATAAATAGGAGTCATAATTAGAACTTATGTATCCACCCAAAAACTTTTGAGTCTCTTTAAGTATTGTCTTAGAGATCTCTTACAAGTTTGTATTATTATCTTTATAATAGTGAAATTTACATCATAAAAAATTAATTTAGGAAAGTTTCATAAATAATACTTTGGATATAAAAAATTAAGTGGATAATTTTTTAATTATTATATAAAATAAAAATAATAGAAATATATATTTTAAAGATAAAAGATGGTGTACTACTTAATATATTATTTTTCTCACATTGAAAAATAATGTAGATGTGGTAAACATTTACGTATAAATTGTAGAATTATCCCACGTCGAAAAAATAACATAAAGTGGCTAATTTTATGATTATAAACGCATGTTGAATCGGAAAACGTGTATTCCGAGAATCTGGCCAGGTTTAGATTAGGAACCGTATTATTATCGTCGTCCTACCAGGAGGAAATTAGTCTACATATACGAAATGGATTGAATCGTGTATACGTTCAGGGAAGGCTTTTCTCCCGTGGATGCCCATTAATCATACTTGCCATGTACACGGTGCTAGTGCGTTTCATTTACCGTGAGAGAGGTCGTCTTTGTGTCGTTGTTCTTGAATGCGTGATTTCATGATTTTATTCATGGTCAGTGCATGATTGGGCATCGTCATTGTATTGTTATGTGTGGATGGGTGATTACATGATTGATATTCATGGTCATTCGATGACTTGGCATGGTTTGTTTGTCGAGTCTCAATCTTATCAAACTTATACCGCTAACGGTGAGATGCAAGCCCTAGTGAGCGTATTTCGGTTGCCTAAGAGTGTCTTCCCTGAGTCTTTGTATAGCATGATGAGGTGTCGTCCTTAAATCTTAGCTATTAACCCAAATTTTTTCGAATCTCTTAAAAATTGTCTTAGAGATCTTTTAAAAGTTTGTAAATGTGATGAATATACTATGTATAAATAGTAAAATTGTCCAACATCGTAAAATTAACATAAGGTAGGTGATCCTATAATTATATATAGGAATCATCATTTGACCTTATATATCAAAGTAAAATCTCCTATAATTATATATAGGAATCATCCTTTGACCTTATATATCAAAGTGAAATCTTTGAAGTCTCCTAAGTATTGTCTTAGAAATCTCTTAAAAATTTGTGTATTATTATCTCCACAATTGTTAAATTTACATCATCAAAAACTAATTTAGAAAAATATTATTAAAAAAAATTTAAGTATCATTACAAAAATTATGAAGATAATATAGTTACATTCGTGGTAAAAAATCCTCGAAAGTATAAAAACTCATACTATTTATTTGCACATACTTGGTGTATTTTTTAGTATGGTATTTTCGCACATTGAAAAATAATGTAGGTATGGTGAATATATTACTTATAAATAGTAGAATTATCCCACATCAGAAAATTATCATAAAGTGGGTGATCTTATAATTACAAATAGAAATCATATTTGAAAATAAAGTTTCAACCCAAAATCTTTTGAGACTCTTACATATTGTCTTAAAGAGCTCTTACAAGTTTGTATTATAATCTAAACTAGATTTCATGCCCGTGCGATGCACGGGTTTACTTTAATGTCATTTTCGTAATTTTTCTATAACAGTTAACTTATAAAAATAAACTTTTGAAGTTTTAAGGCTATAATAAAATGTACTCCGTAATTTTTTAAAAAATAATATTGATATATTGATTCAACTTATTGTATTTTAAATCCACTACCTCCCACTCCAAACCTAAGGTTACACTTACCTTATTTGAACCATCCAAACCAAACTACCCATTCCTTTTTGGGTAACAAATAAGACCAAATACTCCTCATCTACCCTATATATTTACACAATATGTCATTACCCCACCCACCAAACTAACATTAAATATTCAAGTGGTCCTACTTCCATTCCAATACTACCCTTCCCTTATCAATTTTTTTCTTAAAACTTGTGCTCCCTCCTATGTAACCTTTGGTTTGGATGGGAGGGAGTATAT
>JAIUZE010015306.1:0-21782 GCA_022085475.1 Heliosperma pusillum
GGATGCTACTTTCATCCCCATTCGAGCAAAAATATTAGTTGGGCAAGCTAAGGATTGTTTGGTGGATAATGATGGCTACCTTCGTTACCATGGTCGAATGTATGTTCCGAGAAGTGCCGAGTTGAGGAAGAGAATACTTGATGAAGCGCACCTTTCTCCTTATTCTATTCATCCTGGTGGTGACAAAATGTATAAAGATTTGAGACCACAATTCTGGTGGCCTAGGATGAAGATTGAAGTGAAGGAGTAGGTTAGTAGATGTCTTACTTGTCAGAAGGTGAAGATTGATCATCAAAGACCCGGAGGTTTGCTGCAACCTTTGGAAATTCCTCTGTGGAAGTGGGCGTCTATTTCTATGGACTTCGTGATGGCTTTACCTACTACTTCTAGTGGAAAGAATGCCATCTGGGTTATTGTGGACCGTCTGACGAAGTGTGCCAGATTCATACCTATCAAAGAAACTTCGAGGATAGAGGTCTTAGCTGGTGCTTATGTGAAAGAGATAGTTCGTTACCATGGAGTTCCTAAAGATATAGTTTCGGATCGTGATCCGAGATTCTGTTCCCGATTTTGGACAGCTTTGCAGGAAGCCATGGGTAGTAAATTGTTGATGAGCACAGCATTCCATGCCGCTACTGATGGTCAAACTGAGAGAACCATCCAAACTTTGGAAGATCTTCTCCGAGCTTGTGCTTTAGACTTTCATGCTTCTTGGGAGAAGTGTTTGCCTTTGGTGGAGTTTTCTTATAACAACAGTTATCATGCTTCTATCAAGATGTCACCATACGAGGCTTTATACGGTAGGAAGTGCCGTAGTTCTGTTTGTTGGGATCAAGTCCAAGATGAGCATATGTTGAGTCCCGACATAGTTACTGAGACGATTGATCAAGTTCAAGTCATTCGAGAGCGAATGAAAGCCGCTCAAGATAGACAAAAATCCTATGCCGATGTTTGTCGTCGACCACTTGAATTTGATGTTGATGATCGGGTATTCCTTAAAGTGTCACCAATGAAAGGAGTGAAACGGTTTGGAGTGAAAGGAAAGTTGAGTCCTAAATATATTGGACCGTTTCGTGTGCTTAAGAGAGTTGGTCCTGTTGCTTAGCGTTTGGAATTACCTCCGAACTTGAGTAAAGTTCATGATGTGTTCCATGTTTCGCAATTGAAGAAGTATATCAGTGATCCGAGTCATATTATTCATGAGGAAGTGTTGGACTTGGAACCTAATTTGGCTTTGGAAGAAAGGCCGATTCGTATACTTGAAAGGGCTCACAAACAACTCCGAAACAAGGTGGTACCTTTAGTTCGTATTCTTTGGCGTTGTGGAAACGTTGAATCAGAAACTTGGGAACCCGAAGCTAAAATGTTAGCTAAATATCCCGAGCTCTTTGCTTGAGGTAAATCTCCTTCTTTCTTCCCTCTTTCTATTCGATTTATTCTTTCGAATATTCCGTTCCTTCTATCGAATATCGCTTCTTATAGATAGATGAATAGAAGCTTTAGTTAGAATTTTTAGGCATAGATAGTAGAATTATTACCTTTACTATGAAATTTTTGAGCTGAAAGTTTTTTTGAAATATTTTCATGATTTCAAGTAGTTTTACCGTCAAGGAGTGTTGAGACTTGTTATTGGAGACGTTCGATAACTAGTTTTCTCATTTATTGATGCGAAAATGTACCTTTTGAAGTCTTTGACTTGGACGACGAGGTTCTTGACTGCAGACGAGAACCTTCCGCCCCAGTGATAAGACCCTGTAATTTTATTACGAATATATTTTTAACAGTTTTGAAATAGACCTACATATATGTTACTTTCCTTCTTCTAAGTTTCGAGGACGAAACTTTTAAAATGAGGGGTGATTGTAACACCCGAAAAGTACCCAATTTTTCTAGTAACTTCTTAAGGATACTTTCCAGCAAGGTTAAGTTTTTAAAATAGAATTTATTGTTTCGAGTCGTATTTTAAAATTCCGAGTTCGTATTTGGAATTTCTGAGAGATTTCATGAAAATCCCGTTTTTAGTCATCTTTTGACTTTTCTTGACTTTTAAGTCGTCTTTGACTTTTCTTGACTTTTTAAAGTCGTCATTGACTTTTCTTGACTTTTAAGTCGTCATAAACTTTTCTTGACTTTTAAGTCATCTTTGACTTTTCTGGACTTTTAAGTCGACGTTGACTTTCGTTGACTTTTTTCCACTCGCCTTGTATTTTGAAGTACCGAATTTTATTTACAAAAAATACTTTTTATTTTATTTTATTTAGAATTATAGAATTTATGATAATTTAATAATTAGTTTGAATTTATTCGGAATTTATAATAAGGTTTTACGGTTTAAACCCGAGCATCATTTAACTATTCCCGAGTCATCGTAAATCCCGAAACAAACCCGAAACCCGACTTTGGCATGAGTCACACGCCCATGTCATCCTTTTCCACTCACGTTTGGGATATTTTCATTATTTTGATTAATCTAATAATAATATCTTAGATATTTATTACTTTATCGATCCGTCAACTGAAATTACGCAAATCGTTCGAAAAACAGATCCGATTCCTCTCATTTCTCACGGCTCCTCTCCTCTCTAATAGGACTTGATATTTTCATTTCTTTTCATTAATATAACATAATATCTAGATATTTGATTTAATTAACTTAATATCTAATTAATTATCTTATTATAATAATAAAACCCGAGTCAATTCCGTAACAACAATTTCAAAACCCGACTCATTATTTTCTCTATAAACACACGGCCCAATCCCACCATTACTCACTAACAACTTTTTATTTTACAATAAATCAAATTAAGATCTAATTAATCGTTCTTCATCGTTCTTCATTCGTTCTTCGTCGTTCTTCATTCGTTCTTCGTCGTTCTTGAGCAAAATCATCATAAAACCTTCATTTCTTAATTTAATCCGTCCTAACTTATATTTCTAGAATCTCCTCTTCGCTCTCCATCTTCAAGTACGGTTTAATTTCAATTCCGTCAAAATCGTTTTCAACACTTTAATTATGGAAAATCAAGTTTTAATTCTAATAATGTTTTTCTTGTCATTTCTTCTAGGGGAAGATTTTGAAGACGAGTTTGGTGACTCGTATATATTAGGGGAAGATTAGAAGACGGGTTTCTTAGTTTATACTTCTTATTTTGGTGCTAATTGATTTTGCTAGCTAAGGTAACGATTCCGAGTTACTCGACGATTTAATGTTACATAGCTTTTGTTTCTTTTGTTTTTGGTTCATCTTTCGTTTTTGTTCATGTTATTATTATTTATGGATTTTTACTAGTAACATGATAAGTGGTTATGATTTTCATGTTGTATGGTATTTTTAATATGTTAGTGTTCTTGTCATATTTTTATGATTTGTTCAAAATCATGATTTTTGTATGGATGGTTGTTAAAATGGTTGTTTGATAATTAAAACATGTTGGAATTATTTTGGTGTTGTTTGTTGTTGAAACCGTGTAAGGGGCCGTGTAAACCAGCCCAAACCAGGCCGGTTCAGGCCGGTTCAGGCCGGTTCAGGCCCGGTCCAGGCCGGTCTGGGTTGGTCCATGGTGGGTCCGTGAGTTGGCTTGGGAGTTGTGTCGATGTTTGATTGTTTTGTTGTTGTTTTGCCGGGTTTTAAATATGTTAAGCATGCGGGAAAATATTAAGAAACGGTGTTAGTATTTTAATCAAAACAGCCCAAACCAGGCCCGTGGGCCCAGTCCAGGTCCGGTTTGATCTCGGCCCAAATCAGCCCGTGGGTCCCACTTTGGACTTGTGACGGTTTTTGGAGTTTAGTGTTAATTTATCGTGTTTTGTAATTTTAGCAAGTGGGAAATGTTAATAAGTAAAATATTTAGTTAAAAAGGTTTTTCATAAAATTATTATTTCTCACATGTTAGAAATTATGATACGGGATTATAGTTTAATATGCTATCCTTTAAGTCAAACGAGTTTTCGTAAGATTTAATAATTCACATGTTAGAAGTTTTAATAAAATAACATGTAATGAATATGATGAATTTATGTTCAAGTCTATGTGGTAAAGACTCTGTTTCTAGCCGGTTTGACCAAACGGGTTTGGTCAAACTAAGATCTAGTCAGCCCCGTTTTGACTGATGACCCTTCGCGGGACTCGGGTCGGGGATTTGTCTTCAAGTAAGGTTGTATTTAATTAATGAATTAGCCTTAGTAGATATGAGGCGATATGTTATTTGAATATGATTTATATGTAATTAGTCACATGATAGGAGGTTGTTCCTGTGACGGTATGATTGTATGATATATGTCGTGTTGACTAAGTACCCATAGAGAATTATGAGTATATGGCGTCTTGACCATTCTAATTCTAAATGAGTAGCTTGGACCATGACATGGATAGGCTTTACTGTCTTTAACGAGTATATGTTCACCTGATGATAGCTTTTGTGTCTCGGCTTGGTGGGTTTATATCCAAGTTGGGGCATGGCTGCCTAGTTCCACTTTGGAAATGGAGCCAGCTTAAGTACTAGCCATCTCTGCTTAGGGGGTCGCCTAGTAAAGTTTCTCATGTACGGTTATGTCATGGGACGAGGAATGGGTTAGCTGTTGTCGCTAGGTCTTATCAGTCTAGGGCTAGGATGTTTTCCTACCTTGTGGTATAGACTCGAGTTACAGAAGTCGACTATTGACTGTACTAAGAACTTATGCCTGTTTCTATACGGATTGGTCTTTCATGTTTGTATGATTCTATGAATCTTAGAAGGTGAGATGCAAGCCGGCTAAGGTTGATAGAGTTTGGATTACCGGATGTTAACTGATTCACATGATATTATGTTTGATTAGGGTTTGAGTGTATCATGGCCAGGTTAACGGTAACCTCTGAGCTAGCATACCAGCTTCCCTACCTCGTGTTATAGTTTATTATCGGATTCACATGATAGCTTTCATATGCTAGGTTATATGTTAGTTAATTGTTTCATAACATGAAAAGCATATCATATATGTTAAGGTTTTGTATTTTCCATATACATTGCTTTTATGTTATGCATGTTTAATTAAACTCGACATTTCGTGGCTGGGAGAACTCGGAGTTACTCCCCACTGACTGTGGCTTCCGTGTTTATATTTAATGCGGTTGGCAGGTTTGTGATGCATACTTGGGTACATTTACGAGCTAGCGAGCGAAGTATTTACCTTGGACCTATATTCGGTTCTTAGGATTGTATATTATTATACACTCTTTTATTTCCGTATTTATACGAGAGATATGTCTCCCGTTTTGGATATTTCTTATGTATAATATTATTCGCTTTTTGTTATGAACCTTTTTATTTAAGACACCTTCGTTATGATGAGTATATTTAATAGTAGGTTCCGGTTTTAAAATTTACCGATTTTCACTAAAGTGAACCTTTTAGAAACGTATTCTCATCTTTTATTTATTTAAATTATTTTTTTTCTTTCCGCAAATTTGAGGGTGTCACAACAAGTGGGAGATTGTTGGAGCTAGTGTTCTCCACAGTTAGTGTGATAACATGAATAAATCTCTTACAAGTTCATAGGGTATACTTAGTATTCTTATCAGCTGATTAACGTTTATCGATAACGGTTGGCTTGCTAGGAGTTTGACGTTATTGTCATTTTAATGGTGGTGATCAACTGGACCCTAAAAGTCACACCTAAAGGATGTGTCTGAGAGATGTGATTATATGAATAATATAATCATATTGATGCCTTATTATATGACTAAAAGGTTAGTCGATGTATATGACTAAAAGGTTAGTCAATGTAATGATGATACGATTATTTAATAACGATTAAATAATAATAGCTGAGACGAATTAAATGTAATTCGTAATTGAATATAAACCGTTGTATTTAATCAATGTATATAATATAAGCTTAAACGAATTAAATTGTTAATTCGTAATTAAACATAAAATGTTATATTTAATTAGCAAATTATAAATATACGGATATTTATAGTTGACGTATATATTATATTACATGCTAATATAACCGAAAAAGGAAGGAGAAAATAGTCTTTTTCTTCTCATATTTTTCGCCTAATAAGAGTTAAATAAGAGAAAATATCTCCTATTATTCTTTTATGGTAACTAGGTCAAAAACCCTAGTAACAAGAGGAGTAAAAAGAGAATAGACTTCTCCTACTACGACGACTGTTGGACGGCCGTGATAGAGTAAGAACAACAAGAAAAATTCATATTTTTCTCTCTAATTCTCTCGATCATTCATCATCACACAAAAGAAAGATTAGCAGTAATTTTTCTCTAATATTCTAGCACAAGCAACGCATATCTCGGAGCATCTTGGGTGCAACAATTAGGAGAATATCGATTTCGATATTGTTCATAGGCCAAATTTGCTAGGACCAAAGGTTACTTCTAGATTCATTATAATTTTATATTATGCAATTCATTTATGACTCGTAATTCATATACTATAGTTTTGTTATAATCCGTAAATTAATGACGAAATATACCGATATTTCCCATAGACATTTCTTTCACAGAGAGACCTTGAGCAGGAGCAGGCAGAGTCTCGGGAGGAGACAGCGGAGTCTCGGGAGGATATAGCTTGTCTATTGAGGGAGCTAGAGGCCCGGGATGCTGAGCTTGTTGCCGTCGACATTTTTGCTGGGCTTACTGGAGCTGAAGATTAGCCGTCTTTTTTTTGTTTGTAGATTTTGGACTTTTTGAACTTGTTTTGGATTTGTTGTACATTTCGATTTGTTTCGGGCGAGACCCCCAGCTTTGGATTTCGTTTTAGGGCGAAAGCCCTCAGTCAGATGTAAATATTCCCTTTTTTACCGTGTTATGACGGCCTAAGTGCCTTTGCTGTTGGATTTCTCTGTTCCTGCAAATTAGCTTAAAGACAGGTTTGGTAGCTAACGGTTTCTGTCGTCGTGCTGCCAAAATTCATATAGGAATCACGTAAACTACATGTAGCAAACAGAATCCACTTAAATGATTTACGTGTGGCATATTGGTGGCCTAAACGGGCTTTAATGGAGTACCTGAGAATGACAAAATGCAAAGCAATGCACAGAAATGTGCGAAAATGTGAAAAAATGACCGACAATAGGGAGGGTTACCCCCTAAAAAACAATTTAAAACGAAATGCCTAAGTGTGAAGAAATTGAAGTAAAAAAGAAATGAACTGATTCTAATAAAAAAATGAAATAAATGTGCAAATGTGCTTAATTGGCGACAATGTCCATTCTCGTCTTGGAAACCGAGCCCGATACGGATTAGGGAATCCAAAATCTGGGTAATTCGGCATATTTACCGAATTCATATCCTATAGGAATAGGAAATTATAGACAAATCATAAATTAGGAAAGAGAAAAGCCGTAAATACGGAGAAAAAGCATGGGGAAGAGGCGCAGCAAGAGCTGCGACTCTTCGAAAGGACTTAGTGCTAGCTGCGTCACTCCTCAGGTTGATCAGGCCCCAGTTAAAATTAGGAAAAGATTAACAGTATATATAGCGAGCTCGGTTGAAGGTTTTATTCACAGAACTCTCCATCAACAATCCGTCCTTCTTAAAAAAATCTTCTACCTAAAAAAAAATCCTTCAACATAATTGATGCCTTTGAAAACCGTCTCAAAGAATGGGTAAATGCGTTCACCCATGTTTCTAAACATGACATGGGTGCCTACAATTTAGGTACGATTTTGAGCCTAAAACTGGTGAAGGTAGTAAAGCCCTTCCATGATGCTTGCCTTAAGTACTGGGACCCAGAATTACATGTATTTGCCTTTCGTGGAGGCGATATTTATCGCTGCATTGAAGAAATAGCTGCCATTGGAGGATGGGACCTAGAAGATGCTCCAGTTATACTCCTTGACTCCATAGGGTATAAAAATAAATTCATGGATCTCCTTGGATTGACCAAAGCTGAGGTAGACCAGTATGTTACGTCAAAGGGTGTCCGTATGCACGATTTTGTAATTCGATTCATAAATAGGGATGGCCCTTCTATATCACATGTTGCGAGGTGTAGGGCCTTTGGGTTTTGCCTACTCCATGGTTACATTTTCCAAGGCCATATCGACAAGGAGATGAGAGGGGATCCTCTTTTCTTGAGCTTAGTAGAACAAATGGAGCTGCGCAAGAGACCGACATTCCTTTGTCTAGGGGAGATCATTGTTGGGCTTGATAATAGAAAGGCTAACTGCGAGCTTCCATACATGTAGGTATGGCTGATGGAACACTTGCGGTTGATTGAGTCCCCAGTTAATGTGCAAGGATATCGTGCTCGGTCAATTACCATGAGGACCCGGCGCTACATGGTTGATTTCACGAGCATTCCCAACTACTGGGAAAATAAGCTGAAAGGTGAACGCGGCCCCTTGATTCGATGGATTGGGCTATGGTGGCATCTCAGAGTAGTTACATGGTCATCATCCTTAGACCCAACTCGGTCACTTCGCATTCCTGGCTTGGAATTCATGGTATGTATATTTTCGGAGAGACTGGTGAGGCAAGTGGGCCTTAAGCAGAGGATCCCGAAACTTGATACTGTTCCCCTCACTGCCTTGGCTCAGACAGCAAAGTCTTGTAGAGAATGGACCACTAGATGGGTGTAAAGGAATATGTGGTTCATACCCGTTTCTGTTGGCTCCCTATGGGTATCCGACTCATACTTGTGATGGAGGAAGGCTAGTACTCCTGAAGAGCGCGAGAAATTGAGGAAACGTGAGCCTGTGGATTGTACGATCTGTGAGACTAGTAAAGAGAAGTCAAAATATCTAACTGAAGGGGAGGAAGATGCCGGATTCCTAGGCGCGCATGTAGCGAAGAGATCGATGACTAATCCTGCTGCAAGGGTGGTGATAGATAGACAAGGTAATGCTAGACTTTGAGAAAGACCATTGCTGATTAGATCTGAGGTAACGCATGAGAGTTCGGGTCGTGGTCGAGATAGAGATAGAAAGAATGACAAAGGAAAACGAAAAATGGAGGAATAGCCTTAGTCATATTTTATTATCTAGTTATTATTATTATTTTGGTTAAGTTGTAATAAATGGAGGGATTTTTAGAATCCTAGCGTAGCTTTTATTTCAGCATTTATTTATGTATGTGAGATATTATTACTATTTTTGGATAATAAATAAAGATTTAGTTAGTTAAGAAACTAATGAGGTTTTCTTTCTTTATTATTCTTGTCGATTTCAAATGCAAATGCAAATGTCCTTCTATTCAAATTTTAAATTAATAGCAGGTTCAATCCTTTGAAGGATTGCCTACGCATGCATTTAGAAAAAATGAAATCAAACCTTGCGCGTAGTTCGAAAATGTAAAAGAATAATTGTTTAAAGCAAGAGCTTGTAATGAACTTTTAGAAAAGGGTCGCATGTGCTTTGCTTACTCCCAAAAGAAGTACAATTCAGTTTAGTTGATGACATGAGGATTATCCAAATGTCAAAATGCAAGAGCATAGCGACATTAAATTCAAGTGGCCAGGGGTCGGTTTTATTTCGTGTCGCATGAGCGACACTTGGGGTTGCGCGAGGCGCGTTTTCCTAGTGCATGCTAAGGGTAATAACGTTTTAACTGGTCTAGGTTGGTAGGGTTATAAAATTCATTCCCATCTAGGTTTGTGATTCTAACCGCACCCTCTAAGAGTATGGATTTGACTAAGAAAGGTCCTACCCAGTTAGGTTTGAACTTTCCTCGTGGGTCGACAGGTAAGATAGCTCTGACTGATTAAAGCACTAAATCCCCTACTTTGATGTTTCTGGATTTAACCCGTTTTTTGAATGCTCGTTTGATACGTGCCTCGTATGTCTGTACATTGTGTAATGCACGCAGTCTACGTTCATCCAAGAGGACGAGTTCATCATATCTATCCCTCTTCCAATCAGCTTCTGGGATTTGACTTTCTAAGAGAATACGCTGAGATGGGATTTCCAGCTCTACTGGTTGTAAAACTTCCATTCCATAGGTTAGATAGAAGGAGTGGTCCCAGTGGGCGTCCTAACTGAAGTGCGATAGCCCCACAATGCAAAGGACTTCTTGCTTGGCCAATCACGGTAATTGCCGATCATTTTCATGAGGATTGTGATGACATTCTTATTAGCTGCCACTACTGTGCCATTAGTTTGGGGTCTATAAGGTGAGGAATAATGATGCTTCATCTTGTACTTGGCTTGCAACTGCTGAGTCTCTGCCTGAAAGTGTGATCCTTTATCACTGATATTGGTTTGTATGAACTTTGCCACATTTTTAGCGGTAAGACTAGTGTAGGATGCTGCTTCAACCAATTTGGTGACATAGTCGATAGCTACCAAAATGAAACAGTGACCTCCTGTTCCGCCTGGAGTAATATTTACAATAATGTCGATTCCCCAAGCAGAGAATGACCAAGGAGAGGTCATGGTGTAAAGCAACGAGGGAGGAACGTGCTAAACATTCCCGAAGATTTGGCAATTGTGGCAGTGTCTGACGTATTTAATACAATCTGACTCCATAGTTGTCCAGTAATATCCTAGACGTGTGATTGTCTTTGCCATCATGGACCCGCTCATGTGAGGACCGCATTCTCCGTCATGAACTTCTTCCATCACTTTTCGTGCTTATGAACAATCAAGGCAACACAAGATGACACAAAGAGGTGTTCTTTTGCACAATTCTCCTTGCATAAGGAGGTATTGAGAGGCTAGTAAGCATATGGCGCTTTGTTCTCTCTTATATTTTTCTGGTGGGTATGTACCGTTGATTTTGAAGTTTAGAATGGCTTGGAACCAGGGTTCCTCTGGATTATCTTCTTTATCTATAAGTTGGTACACATAGGCTGGTTCTGACCTTTGTTCGATGCATAAAGGCATTTCAATCACGTTGTTTGGCATATTGATCATGGCTGCAAGTTTCGCAAGAGCGTCTGCAAATTGATTCTTTTCACGAGGTAGATGTAGATAAGTGACTTGATCAAAGAACTGGGAAACTTGATCTATTCTAGCTTGATAGGGTGCCAGACTTTCGCTTCGAATTTTCCATGATCCCGTAACCTGGTTAATTATCAAGGACGAGTCTCCATGAACTCAAAGATGCTTAATGCCTAAACTGACTGCCGCTTGTAAACCAATAAGGCAAGCTTCATATTCTGCTGCATTGTTTGTCACCTCGAAGTCGAGTTTGATAGATAGTATGGTATGCTCACCTTCTGGAGAAATGACAAATACTCCCACTCCGAATCCTCTTAAATTTCGATGCACCATCAAAGTAAAGATCCCAGGAGTCTATACAAGTTTTCAATATATCCTCGTCTGGAAATGACCACATGTCAAATGCTTGGTTGTTGTTGAAAGGATTGTCTGCGAAAAACTCAGCAACGGCACATCCTTTTATGACTTTCAGAGGTACATATTTGAGATCGAACTCTGAGAACATTAAGGTCTATCTTGCTAGACGTCCGTTGAGAACGAGTTTCTAGAAGAGGTATTTAATGGGGTCCATTTTGGAGTACACCTTGACCGAGTAGCTAAGCATATAGTGGCGTAGCTTGTTTGTTGCCCACGCAAGAGTGAGCCATGTCTTTTCTAGAGGTGTGTATTTATACTCATATTCCAAGAACTTCTTACTAAGGTAGTAGATACTCTTTCTTCTTTCCCAACAGTTTGTGCGAGCATAGCCCCCATGGCTGTTTGCGACAACCCTCGCGATATCGGAAATAAAACACAACAAGCATGCAATTTATATAGCGGAAGATACGATATTTATTTAAATGAATGAATTGATAGCAAAAAAGAAGTTTACAAAAGGAGAGAATGATGAGAGAGAAAGTTAGAGAAAAGTACTCTTAATTTTCTAGGGTTCTTGGGTTTTGTGCAATGGCTAAAACCAATGTTACTAATCATTCTCTTAATAGTTCTAAATCAAATAGTAAAAATAATATGTCATCCTCTAATATACAAACAAGTAACTCTTCTAATACGTCAAATAATACAATTACACATAGTAAAAATGGTGCTGGTGGGAAATCGACACAGTCGAAAGTTTTAGAGTCGCGACAACATGAGATTCAGCTAGCAAAGGAGGCGGTTCAACAACAATTACAGGGAGAGAAGGATGGTGAGCTTCAGATGGAAGTTGAGAGGGAGGCTCAATGGCAGGAGGTTTTGTCAAAACGGAAAAAACAAATGTTGAATCGATCTAGAGAGGAACAACTGGAATCTCAGGAGGAAAGACCATCAGAAGAGTGTGTGGCTAAAGGTAATACTCTTAAACTCACGATTGATGATGTACAAGAGGAGATTAAGTATTGGTCTTCTGCGTTGTATGGTTATGTTATGGGGGCCAATCCTCCGAGAATGGTTTTAGAGGGGTTTCTTAGAAGAGTTTTAGTGGATTATGATATATCTAAAATTTCTTTCTTACCTAATGGTCTATTTGTGATTCGTTTTGCTGAAATTGAGCATCAACAACTGGTTCTGAACAAAGGAATTCTGCTGTTAGATGGCAAACCAGTCATCTTAAGACCATGGGACCCTAATGTTAAAATGGCTAAGGTCTCGGTTAAGAAGGTTCCTATTTGGATCAAATTGGTGGGGCTGGATTTGAAGTTCTGGGGGGAGAAATGTTTGATGAAGTTGGCGTCATTAATTGGTAAGTTTGAAAGAATTGATGATGTTACTGTTTTGCGCACTTTGTTAGGATTTGCGAAGATCCTTGTAGAGGTTGAGGTTGATCAGACTTTCCCTACACAGATTGTTTTTTAGGATGAATTGGGGCAGGAGGTAACTGCTGCTGTGGAATATGACTGGGTTCCAATAACTTGCTCGAGTTGTACTGGTATGGGTCATACTAAGGAGATGTGTAGGAAGGCTAGGATTCCTCTAAAACCAGTGGCAGGACCTAATAGGCAGGTGTGGAAAAAGAAGGAGGTGGTAAGACAGAGTACTGAACAGCAGGAGTTCCCTAGCTTACAGCAAAGTTTAGGGATATCCAGTGGTCAGAGGGCTGGTAGGTTAGAGAAGGAAGGTGTGGGTGTAGTCATTACACCAGACAATACTCCTGCTCATATGAATTATAGTGCTGTGTTAACTCCTGCTAGAGTCATTAATAGGCTCACTAGACATGAGACTAGGATTCCTGAAGGACAGCAGAGTGGTTTTGTCTTGCAGTTCAATAGTGCTCTGGGGAAAGAGTCTACATTGGTGGATAGAGGTGGTGGGGATGACAATCCCCCATCTCATCATGACTAGAATAGGAGTGTGGAACATTAGGGGCCTGAATAATGAGATTAAACAGAAATATATTAAGTGGTATCTTCACCAGATGGGTGGTGAGATATTTGGGCTCCTTGAGACAAGAGTGAAATCCTTGTCTCTAAACAAAGTAGCTAGCAATGTTTGTTGTGGCTGGTCTTATGTTACAAATCATACTCATCATGTTGGTGGTAGAATATGGGTTTTATGGAAGAATCAAGGTTTAAAGGTGGATGTGATTGCAGTGACATCTCAGTTAATTCAACTTAAGGTGCAACATGGGAATAATAATAGCTATTTTATTACGTTTGTTTATGGGTTAAATAGAATTGAGGAGAGAGCCCCTCTCTGGAATGATCTGGAGAGGCTGTCAACTGTGGACCCTTGGATCATCTTAGGAGATTTTAATAATGTTCTCCATGCCAGTGAGAAAATTGGATTACCTGTTAAGGATTCAGAAACAGTACCTTTCCAGAATGCTATAAACAACTGTGATTTAAGGGATATAAAGACTTTGGGGGCCTTTTTTACTTGGAATAATAAGCAACCTAGTGGTACCAGAGTATTCAGTAGAATTGACAGAGTAATGATCAATGATGGTTGGCTCCAGTTTAGGCCTAATGCTTATGCTTTTTATGGACCTGAGGGGGAGTTTGATCATTGTCCTTGCTTGATTGAGGAGGGTGGTGTGATTCAGGGTGGTAAGAAACCTTTTAAATTTTTTAATATGTGGAGTAAGGTTAAGGAGTACAAGGAGATTGTTAGAGCAGGTTGGAATCATCAGAGTTGTGGTTCACCTATGTTTAGAGTGGTATCCAAGTTAAAGAGTCTTAAACCTCTTCTGAAAAATCTGAATAAGGAACTATTCTCTGATATTGAGAGGAATGCTGATGTGGCTTATAGCATGTTGATGGAATGTCAAAAAGAGCTGCAACATGATCCTTTTAATTGTAACCTCATGGATAAAGAGTACCAAGTCAGGACTAGTTATATGATGCTTGTTGAGGCTAAGATGGATTTTCTCAGACGAAAAGCTAAATGTCAATGGGCAAAGGATGGTGACACCAATTCTGCCATGTTTCATATGGTTGATAGGCTTGAAGATATTCAAAGAGCTTTTGAGGAGTACTATCAGTCTTTGCTTAGGTCTTGTGGTGTAACTTCTGATTTCTATCCTACTATTATGAGGGCAGGTCCTAGACTAGAACAGGAGGATTGGGAGACTTTGTGCAGTATTCCTAGTTCTGAGGAGATTAAGAGAATTGTTGATTCTATACCTGATGATAAGAGTCCTGGCCCGGATGGGTATACTAGTTGTTTCTACAAGACTAGTTGGGGATCATTGGTGAAGAGATTTGTAAGGCTGTGCAGGATTTCTTCAGGTCAGGTAAGTTGTTAAAACAAATTAATACTACAAATGTTGTGCTTATCCCTAAAAAGGAGAATCCTAGTAGTGTTAAGGAGTTTAGACCTATTGCCTGTTGTAACACCCTGTATAAATTTATATCTAAACTGTTGTGTGAGAGACTGTCTAAGGTGCTTCCCAAAATACTTGAGTAGATTGTTGAATATGATAGGTGATCTCCCTGGATTTAAGTTTCATCATTTATGTAAAGGGCTTCATCTTAATCATCTTATGTTTGCTGATGATCTACTCATTTTTTGTAAGGGTGATCTTAAGTCTATTTTCATGATTGTGGAGGGGTTTGATGTGTTCTCTAAGGCCTCAGGTTTGCAGATTAATAATGAGAAATCTGATCTGCTTATTAAGGGGGTGGACAGGGAGACTGAGGAGTTCATTTTATCTCAGACTGGGTTTACTAAAGGTAGTTTACCTTTCAAATATCTTGGAGTTAACATTTCACACAAGAGGTTGAGTAGAGTTGATTGTAAGGTGTTGGTTGATAGGATGAGTGCTAGGATTAAAGGGTGGAACAGGAGAAAAATTTCTTACTCAGGGAGATTAATTTTGGTTAAAGCAGTATTGAGTACCATTCACAATTATTGGGCACGACTCTTCATTTTACCTGTGGGAGTTTTGGATACACTCAAGGCCCTTTATAGGAACTTCCTTTGGGAAGGGGAGGAGACATACTCAAAGGCTCCTCTTGTTGCTTGGAGTGTTTTATGCAAGGGTAAGAAGGAAGGGGGACTAGGCATATATGATAGTACTAATTGGAATATTGCTGCTGTTGGAAAGCTTGTGTGGTGGATCATGCTTAAGAAGGATCACCTTTGGATTAAATGGATAGATAAGATCTATTTGAAAGGGAGGAATTGGCTCTCTTATATTCCTAGCAGCTCAAGCTCTTGGGCTTGGAGAAAGATTTGTGGAGTTAAAGAGATTCTTAAGGAAGGTCTTCAATCTGAGGAATGGCAGGAGGAGGAAGGGTATTCTATTCTAAAAGGTTACAAGTGGCTGGCTGGGACTGATAACACTAGGGTGGATTGGTATTGTATCACTTGGAACAGGTTTAACATACCAAAGCATTGTTTCATCTATTGGTTGGCTGTCAAGGGTAGATTACTTACTCTAGACATACTGCATAGAAGAGGGTTTACAGGTAGTCTAACTTGTTTTTTGTGTGGAATCAATACTGAAGATCATCAGCATCTGTTTCAGGGATGCTGTTATGCAAGGAAGTGTTTTGAATGTCTAGATGAGCGGCTGCAGGTCAGGCACCTTGGAGATCATTCTCCTTCAGCCTTGATCAGATTGAGAATGGGGACGGGTTTTATAAGAAAGGTATACTGGTCTTTAATTGTGGCAGTCCATTATAATATATGGCATTGCAGGAATAATTGTAGGTTGGAGGCTTATCTTATGAGGCCTGAAAAGCTGGTTCAGGGTGTTCTTGTTCAAGCAAAGTTAAGACTAATGCAATTAGAGCTTGGTAGCATCAAGAGGGAAGAGGTTGTATGGTGTAGGACTAGACATCTTATGTAATTTCTAAGTTTTTTGTATGTTTTATGTTGGTTTTGTATGTGTTAGCTGGTTGTGCTAGTTTGTAAAAGGATTGTGGTTTGAAAGGGCTTTATGCCGTATTAATGAAAGCTTACATTTGCACCAAAAAAAAAGAAGATACGATATTTTTGAAACATTTTACATGCCAAAAGAAAAGTACGAGGAATGTCAAATAATTACAAGCTAAAGTATAACATACTACAAAGAGACGTAGTCTCTCAAAACGTGATAAAACATAAACGTTGTTTAGCAAACTAGCTAAGATCGTCGATAGCTGAATCGTCAAATCCAAAACCCGCTAGCTCACACTGAAACCCAAAAACAAGCAAAATCCATCCAAGCAAAATCAATCCAAGCAACCTGTTCATTCATGAAAACATGAACGCCACAGTCAGTGGGGAGTAACCCCGGGTTCTCCCAACCATATCACAAATAACATACTTAAACGGTAATAAAACAGTAGAAGCATACATATATATATACATGTGAATTACGAGAAGTATAATTAAGCATTTCAATGTTTTAAGATATAGGCGCCTGAAGTACAAAACATTAAACATCCGATTATAGACACACTCGGGGAAGACACCCTTACGCAACTATATACTCACTAGGGCTTACATCTCACCGTTAGCGGCATATACTTGATAAGATAGAGACTCGACATATAAACCACGCCAAGTCATCCAACGGTCACAAATAATCAACATATAAACATTCGTCCAAACATACGAGTATGGTAACATTATCTCTCACGGTTAATGATAAGCACTAGCACCATGTACATAGCAAGTATGATCAATACACGTCCACGGGATAAACATTTCCCTGAACCATACACGATAAACATTTCGTATATGTAGACTCATTTCCTCCCGGTAGGACGACGATAATAATCCGGTCCTAGTCTAAACCCGACCAGACTGTCGGAATAAACATGTTCCGATTCGACATGCGATACACATTTTGCATCCAAGACTCGGTTAAACACAGAAGCCGAGTACCACAAATTCGGTCAACCTTCACGAAAGAGGCGAAAGAGCATAAGCATCATAATCAAGATGTACGCTACATGCAATGACACCACCTTGCAAATATACGACATTTGACGGCCGGGTCGATCAACGCATAGCGTTCGCCTCCCAACAACGTCGTCATATCTCCACTAAAACATGCATACAAGCATTAGGGATACGTCTCCTTGTTCCGACATTCCAGTCTAAGGAGCAAGGAGGTATAGCCGGGGAATGAGAGTTCATAGCACTTAACGATTAGTGCTCAAATCAAAACATAGGTAAAACCGACTCAAAGGAGGACATATCGAAAACCGTCGCGAAAACATGCGATATAAGCGAATGGGATATCATATATTCTAAACATGAATATTTAATGCTAATACGTAAATTTATACGATAAAAGAACCATACAAACTATTATACATGAAAATATAAGAAAAGAAGTAGAAGAAGAATTACAGGGTGTGTCAGCCGGTCAATGGGACCGGCCGCCGGCTACCTGGCTGGCACTTAAGCAACAAATTAAAACCACCAAAAATACAGGATGTCCCAGCTCGTCAGGGGACTGGCAGCCGGCTACCCGGCTGGGACCACAAGCATACCTAAGAAAAGAAGAAAAGAAGGGGGGTGTCTCAGCCGGCCGACCGGCTGAGACTTACATAATACCAAAATACTTCGAAAATGTCTGCCACACTCCCAGCCGGTCAGCTGACCGGCGGCCGGTCGGCCGGCTTGGACTACACATGCACGTAAATCACCATCAACAACCCAATAATCGTCAACAAACATCAACTATCATCAACAATCATCAACAATCATCAACCAACACAAATTCCATAGCTACACATTCAATTCCAACACAAATCCTAACATCAAACTATATTAAGTACTCCCTCCTATTCTATATGATCTTCCACATTTGTTTTTGACAAAAATTTAGTGGAAGAGTAATATGTGGAGGAAAATAAAAGTAGGAGAGAGTATGTGGGGTTGCATGTTATCATAGCCACACATGATTGACTAATAAGGAAAGTGGAAGATGTTAGTGAATTTGTTATTTTAGGAAATATGGAAGATCATATAGAATAAGAGGGAGTATCTAATAATTGTCACTAGACATTTGGTAAACATCAAGTAAAGCATTTAAAACACGTATTGATATCGAGTAATCTTTTATCGTTACCTTTTTGCGTCTTCAATCTGTTGGAGTAGGTGTCCTCCACAATAGTGCGCCACATAATAAATCTCATTAAGGAATATAATTGGGATATTTATTGACTATATATATATGATTAGTCAGTTGATTAACGTAAATCAATAACGGTTGGCTGACTAGAGTTTGAAGTTATTGTCGTATGACAGCGGTGATCAACTGATCCCTTTCGGTCACACCTATAGGATGAAATCCAAATAGTAACTAATTATTTGTATATGATACAGTTGATTAGTCCATTACATATATTTGTTATGTACGAGAGTTTATTGTTAAAAATTGAGTTAAGAACTCAAAATCGATTAAGTTTATTTTTCAATTATGCGATAATTGACTAATAAATTTATATCTTACTTTAATATGATTAAATAAGATCTAACTTAGTAATTAATCGTTAATTTACTAAATTAGTTGAGGTTTTACATATATTTTGAGGTAGAGGTAATTAGTTAATTATATTTACAAGGAGTTGTAAAATAAATTAACTAAGCATTGTAGGACCCATTATATATTGATATAATGGTAAAATATCACTTAAATGTTAAGTACATATTGTTTATTAATTTGTGTCATATAATTGTTATATGATCAAGTTAACACTTAATTATATAAGATAATTAAGCATATGATTAATAAGTATTTGTGGGACAATATCAAAAATCAAAATGGACCATAATAAGCCACATGTGGCCGGTTATGGCATGTGAAGGAAGAAATGATTTTGTTCTTTTCTTTTTACACAATTCTTCTTTTGATTGTGACATAACCTACATACTTTAATCATTCGAACATTTCTTACGTTCCACCTTATTGCATGTGAATAAATTAACAAAATAAGAGGCCATATGGACATAAGAGGTCTGGCCAGAGTGGCTATAAATTGGACAATAGTTGTTCATTTTTGATGACTTCATTTCTGTGCTTAATTCACACTTATCTCTAAAGCTCATCCTCTCACTAAAACTCTAATAATACTAATATTTACTAAGTATTACTAGTGTAGTAATATATACTAATATTGGTAGTATTTTATCTATCTTATTATCTAGTTAATAATAAGATTAGATTATTTGGTTTCATCTTGGTGCAACTTGAAGGAGGTCTTCTAATTTGGAAATTGTTCTTGGATCATCCTTGTTTATAGCTCAAGATAAATAAGAAAGAGGTCTTATTGTGCCCATTTAATTTCCTTTTCAATGTGAGGAAATTTCTTCTTTTATATATTGTCTTTATATATGCATGCATGTTAAATAGATCATTAAACACTAAATTAACAAGTAATTTAGTAACTAATTAGAGAAGTCTAATTAAGGTCTATGGACTTTCATGTGGTATCAGAGCTAGCTTGTAGCATGCATGTTCATTTTGGACAATTTTTATTAAAGTTATAAGATAACTAATAAATCAAAAATTTGAGTTAAAATATGATTCTGACAAAATATTTTGGTGCATGTATTTCTATTGACTGCAAAATGTTTATGGTCAAATGTCATGATTTTAGGGATTAATTTGCTATTTAGTTTGATTTTTGGCTTTTAAACCGAGTTAATATGCATATTTGATGTTAAATGTTACCTAAAAGTAGTTGCATGCTGATTCTGGACATGAAATTTTAATATGATCTTACATGCATGTTTTACATATTTTATGTAAAATTTCGTGACTTTTAATTAAGTATTCCATGTTTATTGATTTTTATAAGATAAAAGTCGATAATATGAGATTATAATGTTCATAAAATGGAAACGTCCATTTATGGTCATGAAAATTTTTGGTAAATTTTACATTCTGATCTTGATCATCTTGGGGAAATTTCATAATTTGTTTCACTATTTTACTGTATTGTATGTATTTTGTTTGATAAAATCATTAAATACAACGTTATTTGTTCATAAAATTAATTTAAATTTTTTGAGCAAATGTTTTATATTTTTTAAGTTCCTGGAAATGTTCCAGAATGTAAAAAAAAAAAACAATTTCAAATTTTTATGATGTTTGTATTTTATTTTTTGTTTATTTCATAAAAGTTATGATTAAACCGTTATATTTAGCAAATGAAATGAAATCGATCTAATTAATGACCAATAAAATTAGTAAGGACTAATTTTTAGTTATAAAATAGTTTATTTAATTATTTTGAATTTAAATGAGATTTAAATGTTAATATTTACTTTTAATGGTTAAAAATCAATAAATCCCGTAAAATCGAGCTACAAGGAGCATGAATCTGTTTAGGACGATTTTGGCATGAATTTTGCAGAAATTATTTTATTTATGGTTGAATGAATGAATGTCATTTATTTAATAATTTATACAAATTTTGTACCTAGTATGGCGTAGTTATTTTTAATCGTTATTACCCGTAATGTAAGGGAATAATGGTTTTGTTGTAATTTTATTGCGATCTTGTATCGCCGATTTGTAACAATTAATAATTTAATTTTATAGAATAAATGTATAATAGGAATTTGTATATTTGTAATTATTTTTATGAAGACCGGTGACTCCCTCAAGACCGTGCGAATTTTGGGAAGGCGTTCCAAGTGAAGAGGCAAGGGACCAAGGAGTTGAATTCCGAATTTGTAATTATCTAGTTAATTTGATTAGCTAGGTGGCCATACTAGGATTTTTCGTTGCTTTGTTGCTTGCTTTATTTCCGCTCATGCCAAAATCGTCACACATGCATTTTATTTTTTCCGTTATTGTCAATTCAACGTTATTCACAATTCACCGACTTAGTTCACTTATAGGGAATTAATAACCAAATTGACAAGATCTCTCCCATATTTAAAAAATTGAGATTAGCCTTACCAATTAGTAACACCTATGAATATCGTGTTCATTAGGGCTACCACGCTCGTGAGTCCCTTTTTACCTCGGGTAAGTAGGGTGATACGATCACAAGCTAAAATTGGATTGGACTCAACGAGATAAGCGTTATCTTGGGACTATGAGATGGATTTAGTTGAAATCCGTCAACCAAGAGTTCTAAGGGCAGAATTAGTCTAGTAATGACTTACCATTTTTAGATAAAGGTAGCATACGATGACTATTTTTATTTTAAAGATGGGTCTTGGAATCATTTATATAATTTAGTGAGGGATCATTATATAAATGCTAAACTTGTTAAAATATTTTTCAAGTAAATTAACAATGAATATTTATATATTTCTTTTTGTTGTAGTAACCATATTCGCACAATGTCAAGTTCATCAAACAATGCAACCTTGGGTAAAGACTCATGGTTAAGGTCCGTCATGGAGAAGTGTGTCCTTAAAGATGACGGTAGTTGTGACACCCTCGAATTTGCGGAAAGATAAACAAGTAATTTAAAAAAATAAATAAAAGATGAGAATACGTTTTTAATAGGTTCACTTTAGT
>JAIUZE010015307.1:0-24480 GCA_022085475.1 Heliosperma pusillum
ACGGTCTTGAGCGGCTTTCATTCTATCACGAATGACCTTCACATTATCAACCGTCTCAACAAGAACATCGGGGCCTAAGTCACGAACATCACTCAATTGATTCCAACATATAGGACTCCGACATTTCCTTCCATAAAGAGCTTCATATGAAGCCATCTTGATCGATGCATGATAACTGTTGTTGTAAGAAAATTCCACCAACGGTAGACTCTTTTCCCAACTAGACTGGAAATCAAGAGCACAAGCCCTAAGCAAGTCTTCTAAAGTCTGAATAGTCCTCTCAGTCTGACCATCCGTAGCGGCATGAAAAGCAGTACTCATCAACAACTTACTACCCATGGCTTCTTGCAAAGCTTTCCAAAATCTCGAACAGAATCTCGGATCTCTGTCGGATATAATCTCCATAGGAACACCATGATACCTAACAATTTCATCCACATAAGCTTTTGCTAAACGATCCAAATTCCAAGTTTCTTTGATCGGAATAAATCTAGCACACTTGGTCAATCGATCAACAACAACCCAAACGGCATCTTTACCTCCAACGGTCTTCGGCAAAGCCATAACAAAATCCATAGAAATCGATTCCCACTTCCATAGCGGAATATCCAACGGTTGTAGCAATCCACCGGGTCTCTTGTGTTCAATCTTCACCTGTTGGCAAGTCAAACATCTTCCAACATATGAGACAACATCACCCTTCAAGTTCGGCCACCAAAACTGTAGCTTCAAATCCTTGTACATCTTATCACCACCGGGGTGAATAGAATAAGGGAAAAGATGAGCTTCATCAAGAACTCGCTTCCTCAAATTAAGGGCATTAGGAACAAATAAACGACCATGGAAACGAAGAACACCTTCACTATCAAACTTGAAATCTTTACCTTTACCTTCAAGAATTTTGGCTTGAATAGACTTGTAGGTAAGATCATCAACTTGGCTTTCACGGATCTCACGGAGAAACACAGGCTCGGCAGTCATAGCACCAACATAAACAAATCCACGCTCCACGAATTCCAAACTCAACTTTCGAAACTCGGCACAAAGATCATCGGGTAATACCCGCATAGCATTCAATGCATGAGAAGCTTTCCTACTAAGATCATCGGCAACTACATTAGCCTTTCCTTCATGGTACAATAACTCAAAATCATAATCATTCACCAATTCCAACCATCTTCTTTGCCTCATATTCAACTCTTTTTGAGTAAATATGTACTTCAAACTCTTGTGATCGGTGAAGATACGACAATGAACTCCAATTAGGTAATGTCTCCACACTTTCAAAGCATGAACAACAGCGGCCAATTCTAAATCATGAGTAGGATAGTTCAATTCATGAACTCTCAACTGCCTTGAAGCATAAGCCACCACCTTCCTATTTTGCATAAGAACACAACCCAATCCCATTTTAGAAGCATCACAATAGACATCAAAGTCTACTCCATCTTCAGGCAAAGTCAACACCGGAGCGGTAGTTAACCTCTTCTTTAACTTCTTGAAACGCTGCTTCACAAGCTTCATTCCATAGGAATTTGGTTACCTTCTTCAATAACTGAGTCATCGGTCTAGCAAGCTTAGAGAAATCCTTGACAAATCTTCGATAATAACTAGCTAAACCAAGGAAATTTCGAATCTCTCTAATATCAGTCGGACTCTTCCAATCAACAACGGCCTCAATTTTTGAAGGATCCACCATTACACCCTCTTTAGAAATCACATGCCCAAGAAAGGATACCTTAGGTAACCAAAACTCGCACTTAGAGAACTTAGCATACCACTTTTGACGACGAAGAACACTTAGAATAATCCTCAAATGAATAGCATGCTCTTCTTCGGACTTGGAGAAAATAATAATATCATCAATGAATACCACCACACACTTATCAAGATACTCACTAAATGTGCGGTTCATTTGATCCATAAAGATAGCGGGAGCATTCGTCAATCCAAAAGGCATCACCTTGAACTCATAATGGCCATACCTCGTACTGAAAGCGGTCTTTGGAATATCAACATCTCTAACCGGAATTTGATGATAACCGGATCTCAAATCGATCTTTGAAAAAGTAGAAGCACCCTTTAATTGATCAAACAAATCTTCAATTCTTGGTAAAGGATACCTATTCTTGATTGTAATCCGATTCAATTCGCGATAATCAATACACAACCTCATAGAACCATCCTTCTTCTTCACAAAAAGAACGGGAGCACCCCAAGGAGAGGCACTTGGTCGAATAAAACCCTTTTCTATCATATCATCCAACTGCTTCCTTAATTCTTTCAATTCTGACGGAGCCATACGATAAGGAGCTTTGGCAATGGGACCAGAACCAGGGACAAGATCAATAGAGAATTCAACATCACGCTCGGGAGGAATCCCAGGCAAATCTTCGGGGAATACATCGATGAATTCTCGAACAATAGGGACATCTTCAATACTTAGCAAAGAGGTATTTGAAGAAGTCACAACACACAAGAATGCTTGGTGACCTTTTCTAACCATACTTACCAATTTCATAGCGGAAATTAAAGACACACCTTTTCGGGGATGAGATCCCTTATAGGTTATTCTAACACCTAAAGGACTCTTTAAATAAATCTTTTGATCACGACACTCGAATCTAGCATGATACATTGCTAGCCAATCAATACCTAGGATTATATCAAACTCTCCTAGAGGAAACTTAAGGAGATTTGCGGGAAAGATAGAACCCGCAATAGATATTGGGACATTTGGATATAGAGAAGAACAAGAGATAATATCTCCGGATGGTAAGGATATGGGAGTATCCTCACTAGATGTAGGCTTGATTGATAATTTACTAGCATAAGTTGATGACACAAAAGACATAGAAGCACCGGTATCAAATAGAATAAGACACGGTTGCTCTAAAATTGAGAACATACCCATAATGATCTCGGGATGAGCGTCGGCTTCAGCACGGCTCATGACAAAGATGGAACCTTTAGGTTTAGGAGGAGGAGGCAACTTTCGGTCGGGGCAATCTTCGTAACGATGACCACCCTTTTGACAAAAGTAGCAAATGTAAGGTCGGCTGTTACATGCCACACCGGGATGGTATGGTTGTCTACAACGGTTACATTAACGACCTTGAGCTTGAGCTTGAGGGGCATAAGGCCTATGAGCCACATTTGAAGTAGCTCTAGGAAAAAAAGGAGCATGATTTCTTGTATAAGCATTGGAAGGAGGATTGAATCTCCTCTTGTTAGCATAGGAATTAGAAGGAGACGGAATAAACGGTCTCTTCCCGAAAGCATTCGGCCTAGGAGCATAAGAAGGAGCGGGATTATTCATTAAAGCTTCATCTCTAATCGCCTTCATCGAATTCTCGGCCCACAAGGCATCATCATAAAGATCTCCAAAGGAGGTGGTATTCCTCCTCACTTTACTTTGCAGAACGGCACTCAACTTGTTACGATAATAGAATGCTCGGTCTTCATCATCTCGGATAAGCCTCGGCTCAAAATGAGCAAGCTTATTAAACTCCGTAGTAAACTCTTGAGCTGATAAGTTGCCTTGTTTAAAGTCAATGAACTCCTTGAGCCTTTGTTGTTTAAGCTCTTTAGGGTAGAATCTCCCTTCCACGAGAGCTTTGAAGCAAGCCCAGTTAAAGTCCTCTTCAAGAACAGCGGTAGCACTTGTGATAGCCCACCAGTTATCGGCTTCCCTCACCAGAAAGTGCTTTCCGATCCTAACCTTGTCCTCTTCTCGGACTTGGTATAGATCGAACTGCGTCTCCATCTCACGGAACCAATCGGATAACTCCGTAGGATCCGGTTCTCCACCATATGGTACAATCTTACTCCTTGCTATTTGCCCAGCTACCCATGCGTAGCCACCTTGATGGTTATCTTCCCTTCTAGGGGGAACTTGGTTGGCGTTAGCTAGAGCTGCATCTTGCTGATTTTTCAGCACTTGAGTGAGAGCTTCCATCATAACATTCTCAGCTAATCGTGGTCTAACCATCTTCATAACAAACAAAAACAAATTAAGTTACTCCTATCAATTAGCATAAACAAATAGACTACCAAGTAAAGTCCTTAACTTCTACCCAATCTCTCATTTATTATTTCAAGGTCAAGTAGTTTAAGTTTAGGGTTCACGTGTGTGCGTCGGGAGCGATAAAGCTCTGATACCAACTGTGACAACCCTCGCGAATGCGGAAATATAAAACATACAAGCATGTGAATTAATTTGCGGAAATAAGAAGTTTTAAAAACTTTTATACATGCAAGATAGATAATACGAGGAATGTCAAAATATTACAAACTAAGTACGAAATACAACAAAGAGACGGAGTCTCTTAAAATGTTAGCAAAGAACAAGTGTTTAGCAAAACTAGCTAAAATCGTCTAGAGGTGAAACTTCCAGGGACAACGCCCACTAGCTCACACCCGAACCCAAAATAGTCATAAGCAAAAACTAATCCATGCAAGCAAGCCGTTCATCCATGAAAAACATGAACGCCACAATGAGTGGGGAGTAACTCCGGGTTCTCCCAGCCATATCCCATTAAACGTACATAGAAGGAAATACAGAAATAGAGCATGCATCCATAAAGATATACATGTGAGATACGATAAGAATAGATAGGCGAGTCGAGATATAATGATAAGAGCATAAGAGTTACAAGTCCGAAACCATCATGTTATACAATGACTCGGGGAAGACACTCTTAGGCAACCGAATACGCTCACTAGGGCTTGCATCTCACCGTTAGCGGTATAAGTTTGATAAGATTGAGACTCGACAAACAAACCATGCCAAGTCATGCGATGATCACAATAAATCCAACATATTATCATCCATTCACGAACCAAGACATTGACGGTGTCCAATCATGCAATGACCATGAATAATATCACGAAATCACGCATTCAAAGAACGACGACACAAGACGACATCTCTCACGGTAAATGAAACGCACTAGCACCGTGTACATGGCAAGTATGTTAACAGGGCACCACGGGAAAGCATTTGCCCTGAACTCATACACGTCAACATTTTGATATGTAGACTAATTTCCTCCTGGTAGCACGACGATAAGAATACGGTCCTAGTCTAAACCTGGCCAGATTCTCGGAATAAACGTGTTCCGATTCGACATGCGATAAACATTTCGCATCCAAGACTCGGTCAATCATAGACGCCGAGTACCCCAAATTCGGTAGATCAATTCACGAAAGAGGCGGAAAAGAGCACAAGCCTCATAACAAGCGGTACGCTACATTCAAATAACACCACCTCGCAAGTACACAACATTTGACGGCCGGGTCGATTAACGCATAGCGTTCAACTCCCAACAACGTCGTCGTATGCCCACTAACACATGCATTTAAGCAGTAGGATACCTCTCCGTTCCGACATTCCAGCCTTACGAACGGGAAGGTAGCCAAGGGAATGAGAGTACAAAACACAAGACAAAATAGTGCTCAAACCGTATCATTTGTAAAAACCGACTCAAAGTGGGAACATACCAAAAACCGTCACAAAACATGAGAATAGGGAATCATATAAGTTTAAATATGATAAACATGAGTCAATACATGATACATAAGCATTAGAACAAGTTTATGAAGCATAATGAATAAAAACATAGATCACCTCTCCAAAACAACGTTGTTTGGAAACCAACGAAAACAAGGGTCCACTTCAAACGGTCATAACTAGAGTTCTAGACATGCAAATGCAGAAATTCTAAATGGAGGTGATAGCTTATCCTCTTACGGTTCCAACGGGATGTCACACGCCCAAAACAAGCAAGTAACGAAAGGAGATATGATCATTTTACGAAAAGGTGCCAGCAGGAAAATTTCTGTTGGCGACGCAGCCTGCGTCCTACGACGCAGCCTGCGTCCCCCAACGCAGCCTGCGTCCTTCACGGGATTCAAGGACGATCAATTTCCAACAAGTTACCAACAACAAAATCATCATTTATCATCACAAACCATCAATTCTCATATCAATTAACAACTAACAACAACCAACAACAACAACACAAGTCCTAAGCATACTAACCATAATCTAAATACGGTTTCTATCCTAGAAATCACATAAAACACGTAAATGATATCGAGTAATCCTTCACCGTTACCTTTAAGCGTCTTCACTAATCGTCAAGCTCCTCTTCAATTAGAAAATAGTCTTTGTCGGGATCTTGGAGGTCACCACCTACAAATAGATCATAAAAGATGAATAAAATTCATCTTGAGAAAGACGGAAAGTTTGAAAAGCGAGAAAGACGATGATTTTAATATCAATACGGATAGAGGAAGGTAAGAGGAGAAGAATGAGACGAACTTACGTGAATTCTAGCAAGTAACGAATGAGCTAGGATGATTTTAAGATTGAAAAGTTTATGGAGGCAAGGTTTTTGATATATGCTTAAGGAAGAAGTAAGGGTTTTGGTTTGTGTTGAATGAAATTGGTTAACGGAGGGAGTGTGAGTTGTGTAAGGAAAAGTCAACAAAAAGTCAAACTCGCCTTAAGACGGGATTCTCATGGAATCTCGCGGAAATTCCAAATACGAACTCGTAAATTCTAAATTCGACTCGGAAAAATTAAATTTATGATTACAACTATAATTCCTCGAAAAGTAACCGTAAAATATTTTTACTAGAAAAATAGGGTACATTTCCGGGTGTTACACCTCTTCGAAGAGTCGAAGCACCTGCTGCGCCTCTTCCAGAGGCTGCCTGCTCTTTCTCTTCTTCTTCTTCCTCTGTTTTCTACGTCTTTTGTTTTCCTTTTCTTATTTTATTTTTATTTGTATATAAATCGTATTTATCTTTCATAAATCGTCTTGTTCTTGGCGTAAATCCCTAATAATTTAATATTAGCTGGTTTTCGTCATTAAGTAAAATTTGGATTTTAGAGGTTCGATTTGTTCATATCAAGTCTCTAGATTCGTTGTTAATACAAATTGTAGTAATTAATATGTTAAATCACTTTTACTCGAGTCAAAAGTCAATAATAAATCGTAAATTTACCAACGAATATTAACTGATTGCGATTATGGCTTCACAGCCAGAACCCAACTCGATAACAGGCGGAGCAGGTGTTGCGCCTCTTTCAGAGGACGCACCTGCTATTGCGCCAGTTCTGGGCTGGTTTCCGTGTCTGAACTTCCATTATCGTTTTGACGTAGTTTTAGTTATATGTATAATCGACTATTAACTTTACTATCACTGCTAATCCGTCAAGCTATTTTCTTTTCTTTTCTTCAAATCTTTGTTTTGAACATATATCCGACATAGATTATGTAATCCTTTGTAATCTTGTTTAGTTTTATTTAATCATTCTAATTGAATCATTTATTTGTCTTTTCATATGTAATCAATCTTAAATTCCAATTTCGACATAAATTGAGTGTTAATTACATGTTCACCGACATAGTTTAATTCACATGCGAGGATTAAAACGTTGATGTTGCATTGCATGGATATAACCAATAACATATCAAATACGAAAAATTTCCCTAATCATTAGTAGAGGCCGCTATCGAGGCGGGCGGGATTAGGTGTTCGATTAAAGAACTTCCTAATACGTACCCTCACCTCTTACTCCAGATCTTTGTGAACATCCGTGTTCATTGACATCCACGAGAGTCATTCTAGACATAGAATGCTAAGGGTAACGAGTTCTTAATGTTCATTTCATTACTTTGTGTCTTGACATGGCATAAAGTATTCGAACGGTTCCAAGTTTCCATAAAAATTGGTGGCGACTCCACAAATGCGTATCACTACGCTTATCCCTTGTTTCCATCCCGTGGTCCCTCACCAGGCCGTGTACCACAATTAGACCAACAAAAATTAAACAAATAATTTATCACCGCCTCCCCGGCAACGGCGCCAAAATTGGACAGGCTAAATCGCACACCTATCAAAGATAATTAAATGGCCTCTAACTAATATAGCTAGGGAAGTCGGAATCGTATCCACATGGAGGTTATCGAAATCTATTTGCTAATTAAAGTCTCTCTAATAATGACTTGAGGGTTTTAATTTTTATTTCTAAATTAAAAGTAGTGAAGGACTGAGAAATAAAGTAGAGAAAACGGATTCGAATATTATAAGAGGAAGAACTAGGATATCGAGTTACCATAGAAAATAGAAGTTCAAAATCAAGGTCAACGGATCGGTGTCTACTATCGGTCAAAAGGCTAATGAAAAGGTCCTCTCGGATCGCTAATCGCCCTAGAATGCTTCTAAAGGGCTCTCGCAACTTATTAGGGCACTCTATTGTTTGTGACAGGTCTAATTCTTTCTAGGCTCTCAATCTTAGGTCAGATTTACAAATTCGATTAATCAATTGTGCCCTTTAACTAATTAATCGCTTTTATATGTCACAATTTACAATAAAGACACGATACAATCGACCAATCTATCAACCTAATTAAAAACTCTAATTTTCATGGCTCCTTTAAATCCTAGCAAGTAGATTTAGCTACTCATGTTCGAATTAATGAAAACAATAATAGAATTGAAATAAGGTAGAATCATAAAGAAAGAAAGCAAAAGGAAACAAAGCATATGTTGTAATTAATAAAGAGAAAGAGAGTAACGATTAAAACTTATTCCAAAGAAAACAAAGGTAGGATTTTAATTAAAATACCAAAGTAGATCAAAAAGTATGGGCAAAGTAGAGAAGAGAATTTATTTCTAGATCTCAAGTGTCTTCAAAGTTACGTAGTTTGTTCTTTACTAAAGGTGCATAACCTAATTTACAAAAGTTCCAAGCCTTTTATACTCCTTAGTAAATTAAGAAATAACTAAATAAAACGAAATCCTATATCCGTGCATCTAGGTCGATCGACATAGCTCGTGGTCGATCGGCACTCAGCTTTGGTCGATCGACATATCATCATGTTGTCGATCGACATATATCATGGTCGATCGACTCAGCTCATGTCTTCAAATCCCTGTGTCTAATGGTCGATGTCGATCGACTTTTTGAGGTCAAAGTCGATCGACTCAGTGATGTGGTCGATCGATTCTAGTGCATATCTTCACTCTCGCTCTTCCAAGCTTGCCTCATGTCTTCCCTTTCAAACGGTTTTGGCTTCTAAATGCATAAATGGGCTCCAACTCTACAAAATAAATAAAATGCACCCAACGTAGCAAATATGGGAGGAAATATAACACAAAAGTCACGTAAACGCATTGAGATACGCGCCAAATATGTGAATAAACACGTACAAAAAGGCATGCATCAATCCATCAGCTATCAGTTGCTGCTTGTTTATAGAACACATTTTCATGTTCAGTAACAACATTGCAGTTACATGGTTCGGGGTTCGGATCGGTTCGAATTCGTAGTTCGAGTACGTAGTTCGCTACCTATAGTGAACTGGGTTCGATTGAGGCATCTTAATATTTAAGTAATTTCGTATTTGGAAAAAATTATAAAGAAAGAGATTATTTTTCTAAATAAGCTTCTTATTTACATTTTTTAAATTTACATAAGAATTGTCTAGAAAGTCCACTAGCCAGGCTCACCTAATGTGAAAAGGAAAAGTAAATTTTATTTACTCACAAGTCATTTGGAAAAAGGAAAAATAAATTTCCCAATTACCAAGAAGCTAGCATGCTTTCCCCCATAAAAGCAATATAATATCTTTCCTTTCCCCATAAATCCTGTTCACCGTCCTTTTTTTCATTCATCTTCTATCTCTTCATCAATGGCTTCCTCTAAATCTGTTAACTTTATAATTTTTATTGCTTTCAACTCAGCGAGAAACGCTTTCTCATCTCTCCATGAAAGAGTTCGCTTGAGTTAACGAACTAGGTCGCGAACGACTCGATTCGGGTACGAACGAACTCGGTTCGTGGTTCGTGCCACCGAACTCCGAACCAGGTAACACTGAGAAGGATAATATATATTCATTGTCAAAAGCTGTCATCTCATTTAGAACCTGAACATGGAAGGCATTAGGATGACTCAAAGATGCTGGTTAAGGACAATGAAACCCTTGAAGCAACACGGAAGGTGTTCTGTGTCTGTCTGATTTCAAGACAGGATCATTATTTTGATCAAGAACAACAGAATCATCTATATGTGCCCCAGTACTAGTGTCTTTATTTAACATAACATGACTATCCAGACTCCCTTGGACATGAGCTTCTGCAGTAGTACTATCTTGAACAACAGGCTTTGGTGGTTGATAATATTGAATAAAAGGGAATGATGCAATAAGGATCATGTCTATTCTGAAATGCTCTTCATATTATCTTTGAAAGAAAAACATGCTGCTGGGAAAATGACATCTTTACTAGTGAAAATGGTTCTTTGCTCGAGATCATAACATTTATAACCCTTTTGGGTATTAGGATAACCAAATAGAATCAAAATAAACCATTATATTTCTATAACAAACAAAAATTAATAGAAGCTCCATTTGAACATAACTACCACAACTCACATCTGACTATCAACATTAAAAAGCCGTGATTCTTAGTGGTTGAGACAAGCAGTAGCCAACCACTATTTTTTCTAATGGGTGGAATGTGAAGCAGCTGTAACACAAAGGTTGTTACAAACGGAACCGGTAAACGAATTACTGTTAAACGATGCTTTGTCGAGTGCTGTAGTTTTGCCGATGATTTATCCATTCGCCGAAGATTCAATTTTTTATATGGGTATTTATCAATTTTTATTGTTTGTTTGGTAAGTTTTCTAGGCAGTAAATGATGTTTTTGAGAAGGTAGCAAGCTATGTATTAATGACCAATTTGATATTCTAGTTGGTGAATGTATAATTGTATATCACTTAGAAGCTACAAATGGGTTCGTTATCCTTTCATTATGAAGCAGCAAATGACTATTTTTGGTGATGTTTGATTTTATTCTTACTTGGGATGGTGAGGTCAATCGTTTATGAGAGTGGGGTGTTGGTGTTTGTGGCAACATCTTAGTGATGGTGAGGTGGTGATTGTTTAGGTATTTGGTGGCTGGTGATGGAGGAGTGAAGAGATGAAGAGGATGAAGCAATTATTGATCTAAATAAAAACATAAAGTAACAATGTAATGGAAGAACTTATAATTGAAATAAGAAGAAGATAAAAAAACAAAAGAAGATGAAGATTAGAATAAGAAAACAAAGGTAACCTACAAAAAAATTAAACATTACCGGCGATAACAAGTTAACAGGAGGACCAAAGCAATACAAGGTTTATGATTACATAAGTTAGATTATTTTGGGTTATACAATAATTGGGATTACATTGAGAAGGTCAATCACAGTTTGGATTATTCTCATCAAATAACCCTAAAAAAAATTAAAGGTATTAACTTTGAAAATAACAAACAAAAAGAATTTTTTTTTTTATATTTGTTTTGGAGAGGTAAGTGATAAAAGATTATATGAAGAGTAAGGGTGATTATTGGGTATCAGCTGCAAGCTTATTAAGTAATGATAAACTTCATATTTTATGGTATGTTTGATTTTCATTGGTGATTACCTCTTTATTAAAAAATGTAAACTTATACCATACTCCCCCTGTCTCAAAGTGAGATGTATGTTTATAAATGCTTTATTTGAGTACATGGTAGACAAAAGTAGCTTGTTATGAATAAAGTTGCTCACCTCAAATCAACACATATTGATCGTTGTCTTTGATAGTTGGTTAATTTGTTTGGGGACACTACTATGCACACAAGCAAACAATTACTTTGCACTTTAAATAAGGTGATAAACACTCACACAACACACAAGATTGTAATTTGAACGTTTGTCTATCAAGTAAAGCCTAAATGATTGAATAATACATTTTTGAATCTATTTTCGATAAGAGTACTCATATATAAATTACGGTAAATATGAATAAATACACAATTTACAGTCCAAACAATTTTCCCTCTTATTAACCTCGCCAACATTACTATAAAATTGTAACGCCACGTGAATCTCACGAGCAAATGAACTAATTTTAACATTAAAATTAGAAAAAGTTGAGACAATACTATTCTGGTGGAGAGCTTGAAGTTAATTATCAAGGAGAAATATAACATAATCAAACTTTTCATACTAACTAGTATTGGTGCCCGGCTACGCCCGAGCTACCTATATTTATCATTAAAATTTGTTTTAATTAAATATACTTTAAAGTTGTACAACTCATAAATTTATCATCATTATATGTTTTTTATGACATATCTTCAAAATTACGATAAAATAAATTATTAGACAATTCATTACTTCCACTATCAATATTTTAGTTTAATCAATTGCTCGGCTAATTGTGCATATATACTATTTTTTTTTGTATTGTTTCTTTAATGTATTACATGCGTTATTATTATTGTTACTTTCAGTACTCCCACCGTAATTATTGTTACTTTCACTACTTACACCGTAATTATTGATACTTTCACTAATGTCGCATTAATATTGAAAATTTCACTACTATTGTTGTTGTTCTATTACTTTCATTAATTACTCCTAGTTCTAATATTGTTATTTTGACTATTGAACTGAGTGATTACTATAATTTGATTTGTTTATTATTAAACATACAATTTGAGTACACAAGCAATTTTAAGAGACTCATATATTTATATAAATACTACCTCCATTCAACTCCACATGGTAGGTTTCTATTTTTGACACTATTCACAAGTCGGAAGAATCTTTCAATTTCCGGCTAATGCATAAGAGAAAATATATTCATGTGGGATCTTGTTTGATTCGTCTTTAAGAGTATATTAAAAATATCTAACTTGTATAATTTTTGCAAATACGTAGCGAACTATATTTACGATACAAAACGCGTGTTGGCAAACGTGAAAAAAGATAAGTGTAGTGTGGAGTTGAATGGAGGGAGTATATTACATATATGTTCAATCAATTTAAAATAGGCAAAATTATTCATTACAGCCTTTTATAAACATGATTTTGAAAATTACAGCCTTATATAAATATATTTGTAAATTACACCCAACTTATAACTTCTGATGACAAATTACAGTCAAAAATTTCACTCCGGCGGAATTTTATAGCAAATTTTGAAATTTGTAATTTAAGTTCATCTTTTATGACGAAAATGCCCTTACCATCAAACACTTCCTTGTTATATATATTCTCATGTTTGAATGTTAGTGTTTTGCTCTCTTTCATTTCTCACTGTTGAAACTCTCTCACTTCTCCCTTTCTTCATCATCTCATTCAACTTTGTCTCTCACAATTCTGCTTCTTTTTGTTGTTAATATAAGGCGCCCTTTAGCCCTAAACCCACAGGTATAGTTTAATTGTTATTAATTTAATCCATATTGTTTTTATCTCTTTTTTCCCCAATTTGGAAATAATTCAACACCACCACCTTCATAATCTAATAAAGTCTTTGTGACAACCCTCGCGAATGCGGAAATATAAAACATACAAGCATGTTGTTGGACCAATTTGATAGTTTTGATAATGACATGTGTTTATGTAATAATGTGTTTTACTCGATATATCATATGCGTGTAATTGTGTGCTTTAGTCTTATTATAGCTAGCAACAATTATGAGAAGAAAGATAAAAGTTAGGCATAACTTTGATAAAGTTTGTGAGACAAAGTTATACCAACTTCAGGAATAACTTTGGAAGTGAACTTGGAAGTTATAGCTAACCAGGCATAACTTTAAGGAAAATCGCTTCAAACAAGATCTACATAAATCTACACAAGACTCGAGATGGAGGGTCTTTGTGATCAAGATGAAGAGATGATCCGTATACTGAAGATCTTTGTGAAGATTAGATAGTATAGGTCGTCATTCGGTAACTATTCCATTCGAGAGATTTTATGTTCAAAAGTTATAGCTTTAGTCTATGATTTTGAATGATAAAATATTGATGCATGATTTTGGAAATAAAATGTTTTGAAATGTTTTCAAAAGTGAAAGAGTTTTATTTTTATATTTATCAATTATTTTAATAGAGAATATATTTATGAGATTCTATTGGTTAGTAATACAACTTATGGGTTGTCATGCTACCTAGGGTTTCTAATATATTCTATCTCAATTTGTTGTTAACCTAATTAGCCCACCTAGTGTTTGAGCCATCTAGGGTTTCGTGAAACCTAGTTTGTGCCACCTAGGGATTCGTGCTCCTAGGGTTTCGTGAGCTAGGATTCGGCCTCCATAGGTTGTTTCCTTAGTTTACCTAATCTAGGATTCTACTATATCTTTACAACAATATTTTGAGATATCAAGATAAATATATTTCTATAAGATAAACCAAATAATATTTTGAGATAAAGATATTTCTAAAAGATAAGCAAATATTATTTTATGGAAAGATAAGTATCTTTATTAAATATTATACTAGGGTTTTAGATCTACTATAATTCTTCTACTATAAATACTCATTCACATATCAATTGTAAAACACGACATACACGAAACACACATATACACACGGCACAATTATTTTCTAGTGTTGATTTTCCAAAATCGTTTTAAAGCAAACCTTTGAGCAAATATTTATTATTTTTAGAGTTTGTTTTTAAAAGAGTCGTGCATCAATTATTATCAATCGCTTGAGTGAAATACGTTATTGGATAATAGTACATCATTATAAGCTTACAATTCTTTAACGGGAATCTGTGTGAGTTATATTGTACTTTCTTATTAGCGTAAGATAGTATAGAGTATTTAGCGATACTCACCTTGAGTTATAATCATAGTGTTGATTATACGAGTGGGTTGGTAATTTTTGTAATCCGTAGAAAGGTACTAAAAATTATTAATCGAGAATAGTGGACGTAGGTTTCAACGTGTGAAACTGAACCACTTCAAAAATCGTGTGCCTCTCTCTTATCTCTTTACTTTTCGTTATTTCGTTATTCGCGCTTACTTTGATTAATTAATTAGTTGATTTTAATTCATAAGATCAAATAATTAATTACATATCATATAAATCGAAAAAGTGGGGCTAGTTTTTAATACTCAATTCACCCCCCCCCTCTTTCGTATTCGATCAATAGACTCTACAATTGGTATCAGAGCCTCGTGCTCTTGATTGCCTTACAGCAAGGAGTCTGATCCATTTATCTTTTTATTTTTATTTATTTTCCGCTGCATTTAATTTTATTTTAATGGATTCCAAACATCTGAAGTGTCCCGTATTCGATGGGAAGAACTACAGTCTATGGAAAAATATGATGACCCATTTCATAAAGGGTAACGATTGGGAGTGTTGGCTAATCATTAAGAATGGTCCTAATAAGATCATGCTTGGAACGGCTACAGGCACTTCCATCGAAAAGAAAGAAGATGACTATGTTGAGGCAGATTATAAGAAAGCTGAGAAAAATTCAAAGGCTATTAGTCTGTTGCAAAACGGCATGACCCATACTGAATTTGATCGTTTCTCATCTAGTTCTACTGCCAAGGAAATATGGGATGGTCTTGAGTTAGCTTATGAGGGGACAACTGTTGTCAAAAAGCAACGCATAGCTCTACTTATGCGAAAATACGAATTGTTCTCCATGGAACAAAATGAATCGCTTGACAGCATGTCTACTCGCTTCTCCAGTATCATTAATGAATTGAAAAATCTTGGAAAAACTTTTGACTCCGAGGAAATTGCCAGGAAGATCCTTAGAAGTCTATCTAAACGATGGAGACCTAAGGTGACGGTAATTGAGGAATGTAAAGACCTATCTGACCTATCTTATCAAGAGCTACTTGGAACCCTAATGGCTCATGAGATTACTCTTGATGAAGATGCGGCAAATGATAGTAATAGCAAGAAGGTGGCTTTACAGGCCGAATCTAGTGAAAGACAAGATTCGGATCTTGAAGATGAAACAGTGTTATTTGCTAGACGTTTTAAGAAAAAGTTCTTTAACAAACCACAAGGGAAAACGTTTAACAACAACACCAACAAATCTTACAAGAAGCCAATTGAGTCAAAAGGGTCTCTTTCAAGTCGTGGTTGCTTCAAATGTGGGGATAATGATCACATGATCAAAGATTGCCCCACATGGAAGAAAATCAAAGACAAAAATCAACGAGACAAAACCAAGAAGGAATTCAAGCAAGTAATGATGGCTTATTGCTGGGGAGATCTCGACACAGAGGACGACGAATCAGAAGAAGAGGAAGTCGCCAACTTGTGTCTAAGCAACGTCAGTCTTGACCTAATTTCTGACAGTGACAATGAAAGCGAATCCGAGATGTGTCTTGTTGGCAACTCAGATTCAGAACCAGATTCAGAAGATGATGAAGAGGTTAGTCATCTTGAACTTAAAAAGCAAGTTAAGAATTTATCTAAGAAGTCTTTAATTAAGTATTTTGAAGAAGCCTTAGATCATTGTCATGAGCAGAGTCTAGAATTGAAAGATCTTAAAGAACAAATTCTTGACATTGCTGAGGAAAACCAACTTCTTAAGGCCAAAGCTAAAAAGCTCAAGTCTAAAGTTATGGCAACTTCAGCTATAACTTCAGACAAGACAAATGTTGAGAAAGAAGCTCTTGAGTCTAAAGTTATAGCTAATGAAGCTATAATCTCAGAGTTGAAGCTCAACATTAAGCACCTTCAAGCCAAAGTTATAGCTAATGAAGCTATAACTTTAGAATTGAAGAAAGTCAATGAGCTTTTACAATCTCAAGCTAAGGCAAAGGAAGTTGTTATTCTTGATCATGAGAAAGTAAACTCTTTTCTTTCTCAGCAATTGAAAGAATTAAAGGCTGAATTCTCCCAAGCCAAAAGTCAACATAATGAGGAGAAACTTATCTTGAACAAACGTTTCAATGATTTTCGTTAAAATTTCAAAAAGAGCAATCCCTCCAAAGACTTGAATGTAGATCATTCATCGTGTCAAAAAGAAATTCAGTCTTTGAAGGAATTGCTCCTACATGCACGAAAAGTTCATGATAAGTGGGAAGGAAGTCAGAAGGTCTTAGACTTCCTTACCGAACAGTCTAATAATAACATGAAGATGGGTCTAGGTCATGAATGCTATAGTCGTAGAGACCATGATAAATGCAAATCCACTCCTTCTGACCGTGATTTCAGAAGAAGGAAGTATGTCAATCTTTCAGAATATCTGATTTGCAATTATTGTGGTCACAACGGTCATGTTAAAGATAATTGTGTTAAATATGTTAATGACAACAAAAATCAAACTGATTTTGTGAAAGAGCATGACGTGTCTAGTGTTAATGAGTCTGAACCTGAATCTCAACGTGATGAGATTAGAAACAATGAGTTCAGGTGGTTTTATGACATGGCTTTCGATTACACATCTGTACCTTCAAAATCTAAACCTTATGTGAATCAGAAGCAGTCGTTTAAACCTAATGTGCGTCGTAACAACAATCAATATAATAAACCTAGCAAACCCTATCCTAAGAAGAAAAGAATTGTCAAACAGGTATGGGTTAGGAAGGATCAAATATATAGAGTCACTAACCATAAAGGACCCAACTTAGCGTGGGTACCTAAAAGCTGTATTTGATTCTCTTGCAGGTAATAGTGAAAGAAAATAATCTATGGTATCTCGACAGTGGATGTTCGAGACACATGACTGGAAACAAGAATCTTTTTCTTTCACTAGAACCCTTCAACGGTGGCAAGGTCACCTTTGGAGACAACAAGAAGGGCAACATAATCGGTGTAGGTAAGATTGGTATATCTTCTTCACATGCTATAATAACGTATATCTGGTAGATGGCCTTAAGCATAACTTGCTAAGTATCTCTCAACTATGTGACAAAGGCAACAAAGTCGTTTTTCATTCAAATGTTTGTCGTATCATAGTTGAAGGAACTAGCAATGTTATCTTAGAAGGCTTACGTAAACGGAACGTGTATATGATTGATTTAAACAAAGTCACTACAAGTTCCTTTACGTGCATGAAAGTCACAGTGGATGATTCATGCTTGTGGCACAAGAGGTTTGCACACATCAGTCCAACGATTTTAAAGAAACTTAAGTCTTGGGATTTAGTTGAGGGTCTACCCTCAATCAAATTCGAACAAGAAAAGATGTGTGACTCATGTGCCCGTTGTAACAAGTTAGATCTTCATTCAAACCGAAACGAGTAGTAAGTACAGAGCGTCCACTTGAGTTGGTACACATGGATCTATGTGGACCTATGAAAGTTAGAAGCCGCGGTGGATCAAGGTACGTATTCGTCCTAGTCGACGACTACTCCAGGTATGTATGGCCTATCTTTCTATTTACTAAAGATGAAACTTTCGATGAGTTTGTAGTACTAATGAAGCTCGCCCAAAACAAGTATGATAAAAAGTTAGTTTCCATTCGTACGGATCATGGCACCGAATTTGATAATCAAGCTTTTATAGAATATTGTAGGGAGAATGGTGTAGGACATAACTTTTCTGCACCACGAACCCCACAACAAAATGGTGTCGTGGAACGTATGAATAGAACATTAGAGGACATGGCCCGCACTATGCTTTTGTGTAGTGGCCTTCCTAAGAGCTTTTGGGCAGAAGCCATAAGTACTGCATGCTATGTGCACAATAGAGCTATGATTAGACCTATTCTCAAAAAGACTCCCTATGAACTTTTAAGAGGGAGAAAACCCAATATAGCTCACCTTCGTTGCTTCGGGAGTAAATGTTTTGTCCATAATAATGGAAAAAGTAATTTGAGCAAATTTGATCCACGAAGTGACGAAGCTGTGTTTGTTGGCTATTCTAATCATAGTAAAGCTTTTAAAGTTTTTAACAAAAGAACCTTGTGCATAGAAGAAAGTGTTCATGTTGTATTTGATGAAGATAATGTGCTTGAACAAGTTGAACAGAATGAAGAAGAGGACATGAATGATCCAGACTTTCGTCTCTCCAGAGATGACGTGCCAGAAAATAATGAAGAAGTTATTGAAGGAATCAATGATGAACTTGATAAATCCGCAAATGACCTTGAACAGAGAACTGAGACAATTGTTGATGATACGAATGTCTCTTCTCAAAACAAGGAAAAGGAAACTGAAGTTATTGCTGATGATGCTATAACTTTGAACCAGAACCAAGATGGTGTAACTGAAGTTGTACCAACTTCAGCTATAACCCCAGAGTCCAACTCAGGGGGAACCAATCTTGATTCTGAATCATTTGAGGAAAATGAAGTTCATCAGATGATGATGAGCCTAGGAACTCTAAGAAATGGAAATATAAGAGTTCTCACCCTATGGATTCGATCCTAGGGAGTTTGAATAAAGGAGTTCAAACAAGGCGAACATTAAATAACTTTTGTTCATTCTATTCCTTTTTGTCTGCCATAGAGCCTACCAACATCAAGGAAGCTCTTGCAGAATCCGACTGGATTGTGGCTATGCAAGAGGAGCTTCAACAGTTCGAACGTAATAAAGTATGGCACCTTGTGCCACGACCTCCTGATCGAACTGTGATTGGTACTCGATGGGTATTCAGAAATAAATTGGATGATTCAGGAGTTATAGTTCGTAACAAGGCTCGATTGGTCGTTCAAGGTTATAATCAACACGAAGGGATTGATTATGACGAGACATTCGCTCCAGTAGCAAGACTTGAAGCTATTCGCTTGCTCATCGCCTTCGCAGCTCACAAAGGAATGAAATTATTCCAAATGGACGTTAAGACTGCATTTCTTAACGGTTATTTGGAAGAAGAGGTTTTTGTTGAACAACCTCCCGGATTTTTGAATAGCAAGTTTCAAAACCATGTTTTTAAACTCGATAAAGCTTTATATGGTTTGAAACAAGCGCCTAGGGCTTGGTACGACAGATTGTCAAATTTTTTATTACAAAACAATTTTAAAAGAGGATCTGTCGACAAAACCCTATTTCTAAAATCCGAGGGTTCTGATTTACTTGTTGCTCAAATTTATGTAGACGATATTATTTTTGGTTCTACTAACAATAAATGGTGCAAGTATTTTTCAGATCTTATGACCTCTGAATTTGAAATGAGCATGATGGGAGAATTAAAATTCTTCCTAGGATTGCAGATTCAACAAACCAAAGAAGGCATAAAGATTCACCAACAAAAATATGTCAAGGAGCTAATCAGAAAATTTGGTATGGAGAACGCTCATCCAATGGACACACCTATGGTAACTGACAAAAAGTTGACCTTGGACGAAAATGGTAAGTCCGTAGATGAGACTACATATCGAGGTATGATTGGTTCTTTATTATATTTGACTGCAAGTAGACCTGACATTATGTTCAGCGTATGTGTCTGTGCTAGATTTCAATCATGTCCTAAGGAATCACATATGATTGCAGTTAAACGTCTCTTGAGATATTTAATTGGTACATCTAATTTATATTTGTGGTATCCACTTGAGTGTAATTTCAATCTAGTAGGATATTCAGACGCAGATTATGCGGGATGTTCGTTAGATAGGAAAAGTACCTCTGGATTCGCTACTTTTGTTGGACCTTGCATAATAACTTGGGGCTCAAAGAAGCAAAATTCGGTTGCGTTATCTACTGCAGAAGCCGAATATATTGCTGCAGGACTGGTATGTTCTCAACTACTTTGGTTAAAGCAACAACTATGTGATTATGGTGTTAATGTTGGTTGTATGCCCGTTTTCTGTGATAATACGAGTGCTATTGTTATTTCTAAGAACCCAGCTCAGCATTCTCGTACTAAGCATATAGACATTAGACATCATTTTTTGCGTGACCATGTAGAAAAGGGCAACATTAAACTCGAATTTTTTAGTACTGATGTTCAATGGGCTGACATTTTAACAAAGGCGTTAGCGAGAAGACGTTTTGAGATTTTGCGGTTGGAAATTGGTTTAATCGGTAGCAATTAAATTCATCTTATTTATTTTGTGAACCTGCGTGACTGGCTAGATTAAGACGAGATTATATGACTGTGTCCGCATATCTCACTGCTAGTATATTTGTGTTTAATATAATATATTTTACGTGAGTATCTTGCATATTTAGTGTTTTATGGAAATTGAATTATGAACCACTTATTTGCCAAAAACCCATCTTATTCACTTTCCAAAATTGAGCCAAATTCTACCCATGTATTTCATGTTAGCCGAAATTCTCACAATATTACCTTTCCATATCTTTTTATTTACCAAAACTCTATCCTTACCATATCCGAACAAAAATAACCACCCAATATTCTTTTCCTACCCAAACTCAAAGAAAAAAAAAAAAAAAAAAAAAGGGAAAGAACACATTTGGACGGCACACCCATGTGCCAAGTACAAAAGGAATACCTACCCCTTACACAATCATAATTACCCATCACCCATCACCTTTTACCATCTTAATTACTCAACCAATTTTTACCACTTCCTCTTCCACCTCACGGCACCCACATCAAACAAACACACAAACCTTCAACCTTAAATCTTCAACAATGGCTTCCACTAGATCAAAAATTGCCAAAAACCCAAATCCGAAAACCCCCAAGCCAAGCATGCCTAAAAATAACTCTTCTCCTCCCACACAACAATCACCCAACCCAAGCCAAACCGAGTCGGGTGCGGGTCTCGAGGGTACTAAGAGAAGACGGTTAAACAAAGGGAAAGGAAGACTCCAAGAAGAAGCCACAACCGAAATCTTGGACGCGGGTTCCGAGGAGACCACACGGGTCACCTTCCGTGACTTCTCACCGCAAGAAACATCCTTGGGAATTGATAAACTCCGTCTTACAAAAGACGAACGAAAATTGGTGAACCGGGTTGCTCAATATGGCATACACGGTGGTCGGTACTATCCTAAGGCTTGGTGTGACAAGTATAGGGCTTTAGGATTCTTCTCTGATTTTTTGAATTTCCAAGAATGGGAAACGGTGGCTGAGTTCTCGGGTCCCGTGTATCCGATTGAGGTAATCCAGTTCTTTTCCTCTGTTTCTTTAGACAATGGAGTCTTGCATGCCGTTATTAATGGCCGATCAGTTTCGTTTTCCGTGACGGACTTTTGTACTCTGTTTTTGGTTCCTGATGATGGAATCAAAATAAATCCGAGTACGTCATGGGAGGAACTGACGGACATGGCTAAGCTGGAGGTAAAGAAGTATTTTGATGTGGGGGCGACGGTGTCGAGTTGCGTGTTGGCTGGAAGTGTGTCACCAAAACTGAAATTTCTGTTAAATTTTTTATGGAATACTGTGATTCCGCGACGGGGCGGACGTGATAAAATTGCATGCTATGAGATGTTAGTTGTTAAGCATTGGTTGGAAGGCAATCGGGTTAATTTACCTTCTCTTGTTTTTAATCGTATTTCACAAACCGCTTTCTCGGTGACCGAAGACAAATTTTACTCTACTCTTGACTTGCCGTATGGCATGTGGTTGTCTCGGCTCTTTGCGTCAAAGGGAGTTGTTAATGTGCAAAATCAATTGAAGATATTCTCGAAGAATCTGCAAAGTGGCAGCAGGCTTAGGGTATTTCATGTCAAAGTAAGCCAAAAGGGCTGTTTCATTCAGTCCCAGCCGAAGACGTTCATTCATAAGCAACAGATCTTGATCAATCAGAAGGAGTCGGGGTCGCGGTAAAGGATAAGATGTGTGATACGTTCTTGAAATTTATGAAGTTAGATGCTAATGGTCCGGAATTGCTGTTTTTAGTGAAGGGCAGTTCGGCTGGTATGCCGACGGGTGGGGCTGATTTTTCCGTGATTGAATCCAAATTGGATATGTTCATTGGTAGTATTATGGAGCGCTTGGATGCGCAGGATAAGAAAATTGAGACGGTATTGGACACGGTTGTTCAAGCCGTGGCCGTGGGTTCTTTGGGCTCAACCCGTGACCAAGGTGGGTCGGGTGTGAGTCATGAGATGAGGACATGGATGGATGGTGTGGATGATCGCCTTGCTAAGTTGGAACGTAATATTATCGATTGTAAGCAAGAGGCGTATAGGCAAAGGGATAGGATGACATTCTTGGTGAGCCAAGGCGGGTCGTTGGTTAAGAGCGGGACGGAGATGCGTGAGGGAATGCGTACTATATACGATGCGACGGAGGCTCTTTCACTGAAAGTCCGGAACTTTGATGTTTGCCTCACCGCTCAAGCTTCTCATGTGTCTAATTGCCTTGACCGTCTTTCCACTCTTGAGTACCGCACTAGGCCCGGCTATGTCGATCCTAACAAAATCCGTCAACCCAAAATGCCTTGATTTTTCTATCCTTGGTTGTTTTAACTCTTAAACTACTAATCCTATTCGGCCCATTTGGCTTATTTTGACATTGTCTATTCGGCCCAATGGCAACTAATACTATCTTTTGTGGTTTGTAGTTTTAATCAACATTTGCATTTTATTTTGCTTGATATATATCGTCTTATATTGCGTATTTTGCATATCTATTTCTTGCCTTGACATGTGTTATTCTAGTCGTTTCATGTCTTTGTTCTTGTCTTTTCAATGATGCCAAGAGGGGGAAGAAATGATATGATTTTAGTCTTTGCTTAAGCTTGCTCCTTGTCAAGACTCGTTATCTCTTAAATTCTCTCAAGCTATAACTTTGGCTAAGTTGTTTTGTTCTTGCGATCAAAGTTGCTATAACTTTGGAGTGCTTTGTTGAGGGGAAACCATACTTAGTCACATTGTTAAGAAGAAATCTTGAGGAAATCATATGAGACTTGTCATCATCAAAAAGGGGGAATTTGTTGGACCAATTTGATAGTTTTGATAATGACATGTGTTTACGTAATAATATGTTTTACTCGCTATATCATATGCGTGTAATTGTGTGCTTTAGTCTTATTATAGCTAGCAACAATTATGAGAAGAAAGATCAAAGTTAGACATAACTTTGATAAAGTCTGTGAGACAAAGTTATACCAACTTCAGGAATAACTTTGGAAGTGAACTTGGAAGTTATAGCTAACCAGGCATAACTTTAAGGAACATCGCTTCAAACAAGATCTACATAAATCTACACAAGACTCGAGATGGAGGGTCTTTGTGATCAAGATGAAGAGATGATCCGTATACTGAAGATCTTTGTGAAGATTAGATAGTATAGGTCGTCATTCGGTAACTATTCCATTCTAGAGATTTTATGTTCAAAAGTTATAGCTTTAGTCTATGACTTTGGATGATAAAATATTGATGCATGATTTTGGAAATAAAATGTTTTGAAATGTTTTCAAAAGTGGAAGAGTTTTATTTTTATATTTATCAATTATTTTAATAGAGAATATAGTTATGAGATTCTATTGGTTAGTAATACAACTTATGGGTTGTCATGCTACCTAGGGTTTCTAATATATTCTATCTCAATTTGTTGTTAACCTAATTAGCCCACCTAGTGTTTGAGCCATCTAGGGTTTCGTGGAAACCTAGTATTGAGCCACCTAGGGTTGAGTGCCTCCTAGGGTTTCGTGAGCTAGAGGATTTCGGCCTCCATAGGTTGTTTCCTTAGTTTACCTAATCTAGGATTCTACTATATCTTTACAACAATATTTTGAGATATCAAGATAAAGATATTTCTATAAGATAAACCAAATAATATTTTGAGATAAAGATATTTCTAAAA
>JAIUZE010015308.1:0-17142 GCA_022085475.1 Heliosperma pusillum
TATTTGCACGTCCTTCTCTGCTTAAGTCTATGTCAACCGGAATATCATCTGTTCCTCGGCCGAGCAAGACCTAAGCAATTCGAGCAGGTTAAGTGTGTCAGAGAAGTCAAATAGATGCCGGAGAAAGTATGACAAGCGTGACTAGGCATTCAAGGTACCTCTGGCTTCTTAATATAGTGTTTAGAATGTCGGCCATACAAAATTGCAAAAGCCCCATGTGATGCTATTGCTCTCTGCATATAGGAATGAGCATTCTGTTCCAACCTCATGATTACTCTTATAGCATCTTCACTGTGGTATTTTGCAACTGCTGCAAAAAGATAGAAGCATTATCTTGTATACTCCCTTCGATTTTCTGAAAGTTTCCACATCTCTTTGGGTGGATTCACCGAAAGCTTTCACTTTCATTTCAGTCGACTAATTTTAACTAAAATGACTAGCCTGCCCCCACTTCCATCTCAGCCATTAGAACACACGTAAGTCAAGTATAATGACTTGTAAGAAAATATATATGATGCACTAATCCATTCATTAATGCTAGATTCACACAAAATCATTGAATAATTTAAGATAAGCGAATTCAAGTGCATAAAACAATGATGACCCCAAATAAAACAATAAAATCATACATGATTGGCATCATTAAACATTCAGTCGCGACAACACACCAAAACTAAATTATTAAGGTTTTGAACTTTGAAGATTAGCATGACTCATTCGAGATTTCAGGATCAAATCTTAAACCGAGATTTAAATCATGACCGTGCGGAAAGAGAGAGAGAAACAGTATAATGTCTGAAATATGCTAAATAGAAACATTAGAGGTACAAAAAAGGGTGCTCTCTGATACAGTCTACAGGAAGTTCCTCTAATTAGACAATTAAGAAAGAACTCCGAGAAGATTGTACACGATTTATGAACAATTAGAGAGAATTTGAGAGATAAGAATTGAGAGAATTGTTGAAGATTATTATTGAGAATGATCGGAATGAACGATTGAATGACTTACAAGTAAAGGAAATTAGCTTTTATAATACAAATGACAGCTAATTTCCAACTAACTGACAGCTCACAACTAACAACCTTATAACCACTTTTGGCGCCAAAACTCCCAATTCAGTTATTCTGTTACACTGCATCATATCTCCTTCCTTCAAAAGAGACTTGTCCTCAAGTCTCAGTTAACTTTTGAACAATTTCAGGAAACTGCTGCTCTAACACTTCTGCAAACTCCCAAGTAGCATCATGTACAGGAAACCCTTCCCAATGAACTAGATACTGTACTGTAGCTTTATTCTGCCTTTTAAAAATTCTTCTTTCCAAAAAGGCTTCTGGTTTGATGACAGTCTCACTTGACAGACCTTGCATCCAACTCGGAACATGAGGTACAGAGGGTAAAATACCTCTGAAAGCTTTTAATTGAGATACATGGAATACCCTATGTATCTTAGCAATAGCAGGAAGATTCAGCTTGTAAGCAACTTTCGCCACTAAATCTTCTACTTGAAATGGACCATAGTACTTTGGTGCAATCTTCATGTTAGGCCTACTGCTCACTGATCCTTGTCTGTAAGGTTGAAGTTTCAGCCATACCCAATCTCCAATGCTGAAAACTCTTTCTGATCTTCCCTTGTCAGCCTGCATCTTCATTCTATGTTGAGCCTTTGCCAATTGTTCTTTCAGCATAACTAACATGGTCTCTCTCCTTTGCATTGTCATGTCCACACTCTCCACAGGAGATTCCCCTGGCAAATAAGGAAGATGGATAGGGGGAGGTTGGTTATAAACTGCCTCATAACGAGTCATGTGGATAGCAGAGTGATAAGTAGTGTTGTACCACCACTCAGCCAAAGGCAACCACATCACCCACTCCTTAGGTTTCTCACCACACATACACCTTAAGTAGGACTCAATGCACCTGTTTACCACTTCTGTCTGACCATCTGTGTGAGGATGGTAAGCAGATGACAATAGTAGTTCAGAGACCTGAAGCTGGAGTAGAGCTTGCCAAAATTGGCTTGTAAAAATTGCATCTCTATCACTCACAATACTCCTAGGCCAACCATGTAACTTAAACACATTGTCTAAGTAAGCTTGAGCTACTTCTATTGCCGTAAAGGGATGAGTTAGAGCCATAAAGTGGGCATACTTACTCATCCTATCCACTACCACAAAGATAACTTCTCTCCCTTGTGACTTTGGTAATCCAGTAATGAAGTCCATGGAAATATCAAGCCAAACCTCAGAGGGTATGGGTAAGGGCTGTAATAAACCAGGATATGCTGAGTGATCATACTTATTGGCTTGACAAGTGACACAATACCTCACAAAATGGCTTATGTCCTTAGTCATTCCTTTCCACACAAATAAAGCCTTTACTCTTCTCGTAGTGGCATCCCTCCCTGAGTGTCCACTTTGAGGTGCATTGTGCAACCATTCCAGGATTTTACTCCTTAATATCAGGTCAGGACCAACCACAATCTTACCCTTCTTCTGAATTAATCCATTAAGCAACTGATAAGGAGTAACAACTGAAGGATCACTCTGTAATTGTTTTTTCAGATTACTGAGAAATGTGTCTAGGTCATAGCTTTTTTGAATTAATTCAGGTAAATCTGAGTGAGCATCAGATAAAGCTAAACACATCAGCTCACTTCCTGAGACTCTTGATAAAGCATCTGCAGCTAGATTTTCTTTTCCAGCTCTATACTGAATCTCATAGTCAAATCCCATTAATTTGGATAGCCAAAGTTGCTGAAATGGTGTAGAAATCTTCTGTTGTAATAACCATTTGAGGCTCTTTTGATCAGTTTTAATTAGAAACCTCTGGCCTGTAAGATATTGCTCCCATTTTTGCACAACAAAAACTATGGCCAACAACTCCTTCTCATACACAGATAGCTTCTGCCATTTTGGACTGAGAGTCTTACTAATGAAAGCTAGTGGGTGCCCTTCCTGCATAAGAACAACTCCTATACCACCATTAGAAGCATCAGTCTCTACTACAAAAGTTTTTATCAAAATTTGGAAGAGCTAAGACAGGTGCACTGCTAAGGGCAGTCTTAAGATGTTTAAATGCAGTTGCAGCTGCTGCACTCCACTTAAATTCTCCTTTCCTCAATAACTGAGTCAATGGTTGGCTAAGGATTGCATACCCTTGCACAAATTTCCTATAATACCCTGCCAACCCTAAAAAACTTCTTAATTCCTTGACAGTTTTTGGTTCAGGCCAATTCCTGACTGCCATTACTTTCCTTGAATCAGTCTCTACTCCTTGTCCTGAGATAAAATGCCCCAAATATTCCACCTTGTTAATTGCAAAAGCACACTTACTACTCTTTGCATACAACTTGTCAGTCTCATTAACTCAAAAACATCAGTCAGATGTTGCCAATGCTCTTCCATTGATGAACTGTACACCAAAATATCATCAAAGAAAACCAATACACATTTCCTCAGTAAAGACTTGAATACATTGTTCATCCAATTTTGGAAAGAAGCAGGTGCATTTGTTAGGCCAAAAGGCATAACTAGGAATTCAGAGTGACCCACATGTGTCTTAAAAGCAGTTTTAAACACATCCCCATCATGTACTCTTAATTGATGATAGCCTGCCCTGAGGTCTAGTTTTGAAAATACCTGAGACCCAGCTAATTCATCTATGAGCTCATCCACCACAGGGATAGGGAATTTGTCTTTGACCGTCCTCTTATTGAGTTCTCTGTAGTCAACACATAAGCGCCAAGACCCATCTTTTTTGCCAACCAAAACCACTGGTGAAGCAAAAGGACTGCAACTAGGTTGGATAATTCCCTAGTCTGACATTTCTTGAACCAACTTTTCAATGATGTCCCTTTGTTTAAGTGGATATCTATAGGGTCTGATATTCACAGGTTGTGCCCCTTCCATTAAAGGAATCCTATGATCATACACTCCTCTACTAGGGGGTAGACTAGTAGGCTCTTCAAAGAGGTCTTTGTACTGCTGGAGCAAATTACTCAGCTCCCTAGGTTGGTGGATGTCCCCATTGACTTCTTGAGCACAACAAATTATTTGTGACTCATCCCCTTCATGTGGACTGATTTGCAGTAAACATAATTGTGCAGCATTAGAAAGTAGCTTTGAAGTTGGATTAACTGTTTTGACCTTCTGTGGGGCCAAACCTCTCAACACATGTCTCTTATCTTTGTATTTGAATTCCATTTTTAAGTTCTTGAAGTTCCAACTGACTGTCCCAAGAGTGCTTAGCCATTGTACCCCAAGAATCATGTCACATCCTCCTAATGGGATAATCAATACATCAGTCACAAACTGAGTATTTTGCAATTGCCATGAGAACTGCTTACTCATGAGTTGACAAGGAAACTGACTCCCATCTGCAACTGTCACTGACTGTGGTTCAATGGTGTCCAATTTACACCCCACCCTAGCAGCCATTTCTTGAGCCAAAAAATTGTGTGTACTCCCAGAGTTTATTAATATGTGAATTGCTTTCTTCCCCATCTGGAAACCTGAACTGCCTGATAGAGCATTCATGGAAATACAAGGAACAGTCCCCACCATCTCATATCCCAGGTCTGATTCCTCTACTTCCTCTACCATACCAGGGTCCTCCTGCTCATCATCTTCTACCCCCACAATCTCAATGGCAAACATTTGAGTGCCCTTAAACTTGCAGTTATGGTTTATATCATATGGTTCACTACAGAAATAACATTCCCCTTTCTTAAGTTTTTCTGCCCTCTCTGCTGCACTAATGAACTTAGTAGGCCTTTGAGCAGTGTTTTGTATTTGTTGTGTATTGTGGGAAGGTGGGGTAGGTAACAACCCTTTAAAGTTAGATCTATTTGCAAAAGATTGCTGAAAAGGGACAGGTTTTGTAAGGGAGGCAGAATTTTGAGTAAATTGTTTTGGAGTAAACTTGGTTACTGCTAAAGACTCCTCTTGCAATCTTGCATATTCAACTACAGCTGCAAGACTCCTAGGTTTAAATGCTTTTACAAATGGTTTCAAAGAAGATTTCAATCCCCCAATGAAGCTATCAAGGAAATATTGCTCTGGTAACAAAGGATTTCTTTGTATCATCAACCCTTTTAAATTTTCAAAGGCATCCAAGTAATCATCAATAGTACCAGTTTGACGAAGTTTATTAAACTCTTCTACTACATTTCCAGCAATGTCCTCTTTAAACCTTGCACACAAATCAACTATGAAATCATGCCACTCCACATGTTGTCTCACAACAATGTAGCTATTAAACCAAGATTCAGCTCTACCAACCATATACATGCTAGCTAAATCAACACGCTGTTCTTCAGGAATTTTACACAAGTTGAAGTATTTAAGACATTTTTTCATCCAAATTCTAGGATTGCTACCATCAAAAGAAGGAAACTCAAGTTTTGGTGTAAATTTAAGATGACTTCTTGTACCTGAATGAGAAGAATCCCCATTTTCATACCCTCCGTCACGAGAACCAGGACCCCTCCCCTGTTCTTGTGCTTTCAACAATGCCATAATTTCTCCTTCTGAAGTCTGTTGCTCGAACTTCTCCTCCAATGTCGTCATGCGTCCCTCCATTGCTGATTGTAATTGCTGAACCGTCACTTTCCTTGTTGCAGGTGCCAGTTTAGGGTTTCTCCAATTTAGGGAAAACAAGGAATTGATTTGAGAATTGTGCGGAAGCTAAATCAAAGGATCAAAAAGACTGATACCAATGATACAGTCTACATGAAGTTCCTCTAATTAGACAATTAAGAAAGAACTCCGAGAAGATTGTACACAATTTATGAACAATTAGAGAGAATTTGAGAGATAAGAATTGAGAGAATTGTTGAAGATTATTATTGAGAATGATCAGAATGAACGATTGAATGACTTACAAGTAAAGGAAATTAGCTTTTATAATACAAATGACAGCTAATTTCCAACTAACTGACAGCTCACAACTAACAACCTTATAACCACTTTTGGCGCCAAAACTCCCAATTCAGTTATTCTGTTACACTGCATCACTCTCTGCTTGTCACTGAATGCTATAAGATTATAAGAATGTCCTTTAAACCCGTCAGCACTAGTTTACAGAGTCCACTGACCCCCCAATCAAATATTTACTTCAGTCTACCAAAGTGATCAGAAAATTAAAGTTTTTTTGCCAAGTTCCTACAGCCTTCTGTACACCTATGAATAGTGAGTTCCCTACCTGAACTCAATTTGCATATATAAGTGTAGTATTAATGACCTTGATCAGGATGTGAATAGAACAGCATCAAATGTAAAAGTAATTAACACATCGTAAATGCATATTTAGAGCCTAAAAGCAATTTAGTCAACGAAATCAAACAAAAAACACATTGGAGTGTTAAAATCCTCAACATAATCAAGCATGTGAATTACCTTCTGCGCTACACAGAGAATCCTGATCTTCAGGGCCTAAATCCATCTCAAGGATCTGGCACAACAGAGCGCTTAATTAGGCAAATAGTAGCGAATAAATTAGCATGCACTGCCAATACTCATGAATTTATCCTATTACCGTCGACTCAATATCAGAAAAATAAGGAATGTCATTGCCACTATCAGAAAATTGCTCGTCTTCTGACAATAAGGGCTCTCCATCAGGTTCCACGGACAAAGGATCTGCAGAGTCCAGCGCATAGAACTCCGAGTTTTGAGTAGTCATTGATGTATGTTCTTCCTGGTTAATTCCACCGCAACCAGTTTGTATACAACTTGTTGCTGAAACTTGACCAGATTTCTCTACAGCATCAAAACTAGGCCGTCTAGTAAGTGAAAAGTTTGAGGGCTCGTTCGTAAGCGCAGTGCTACTATTGCACAAGCCTCCTTGGCTACCACTAGCTTTCCTAAGACCATTATCTGTTTCACCTCTAGAAGCCTCAAACATAGCCCCAAAATCATCAATCGGGTAGTTTAATCCTCCATCTAGATCTGTTGTATGCAGAGCTGGATGGGACTCTCTAAACTGTTTTGCCTCACCCTGAGTTCTTTTAAGGACAGATGGTGGACGTGGTTTATAAGGCAAAGGAAGATTGTCATTGCGAGGAATCTCCGGATCCTCGGTATTCAAAGTGCACCAAATAACATTGCTAAATTCAGGAAACTCAGGTTGCTTGGTAGCAATAGACGGGGGTATTTGAGATTCATGATTGATTTGGTATATGTCACAGGAGTGCTCCAACTGAATCTCACCTGCACCAATATTTAGTTTATTAGCTGCAACGCCGTGATTTTTATCGACAGCTGCTGGTTCTTCAGGTTCAGACTTATCACGCATTGCATCTTCATTGAGGTCATTACGTGGGTTCACCAAGAGTGAACTCAGACCAAGATATGTCTTATCAATCACATTTTTCTCTCCATCAATTATAAGCATCTCATCATCACTATTGAAATTTAAAAGCGAATCAGATAACTCAGTGAAGTAGCCCTCTTTGCAGTCAGTTGAACCTTTTAAGTCAGCACAACACATGTGGTTGTTCAATTCAGATTCATTTCTACTAATGCTACCATCATCAGGTATCTCTGGCACTCTTATACCTTCATTGCTTTTCCAATCAGGCAATGCAGGAGGTAAGGGTGCATACTGCAAATGGTGGAAGGAAGTTTCACACACAGAATTCGACGGATTGATACCTTCAAAACCAGAACACATGATACCTTTACTATCACACAGAGAATTAGCTTGAAGACCTTCCACGGCCATGTTACTTCCAGGCATTTGACTGACTTCCTTGTTTAAAATATTCTGTTGAATAGGAACTTCAAGCATGTGCTGTTGTCCAGAGGAAATTTCCCCAATACCACACGGCGGATCACTAGCCCTCGCAGCCTTAGGGAAGACATGATCCAAATCATCAAAATTAGCAACTTCAAGTCCATAATCAATCGGCATCGGATCTTCAAGGAGGCTATGTGGTCCTGGGCCTTCAGCTCCACTTATAAAACAATTATCAGCGGGGGAAACAAGATAACTTAAGTCACCCTGACTAAGTTGCTCATTAAATTTTTTTTTCCGCATGGCATAGTAGCATCTGCGAAGACTTTCAGCTTTTCTCTTGCCATGGCCATACTTGGCTTCTTTTGAATTGTCAGCTTTGATAGATTTAGTTGAACGTTCAAACTCCACCATTCTGGCAGAAGCTTCTGCAGAGATTACAGGGTCATACAGGAGAGTATGCCACCTATCTTGCAATTCCTTGATTGTATATCTATGAGAAAATTGAACTGCACCCCTAGCAAGTGACTCTAAGGAGGCACCAGCCTGAAAAGGTACGTAAAAACATATTAAGACACTGAAACCAATAGAACAACAAATGGGTATTATTTGACAATTCTTTTTCTTTCAACAATAAATGATTATAAACTAAGTAAGAACTACTAGAAAATCATACATAGGATAACAATCGTAGTAGAATAGTGACAGTGTGAAACAAGCTTTATGCCTTCATATCCTTGTTAAATTCCATTGTTTGTCACAAAATAGAAGTAAATGACTCATAAAATAAATAAGAATCAGCAAATGTAACATCATTTCCACATGTCATTTCAAACTTGCTATGCACTCTTCTCTATCTCTGTCTTGAAATGAAAATCACAAATTCTCATTTGTGACGGAGCGACCCGTCGCAAGCTTGCGACGGGTCAAGTCCCCCTCACAAAGAGCAAGTGGGGGGGCAAGTGTGGTGGAAATGGAGCCCCCTACTTGCCTTGCCACTTGCTCTTTGTGAGGGGGGCTTGACCCACCCCGTCACAAGCTTGCGACGGGTCACCCCGTCACAAGGAAGACTTATTGAAAGAAAATAGGCGAACACAGAAACTCCGTTTCCCAATTAGTTATCTAAATTATCTGTGATGTGAATTCAGAACTCCCGCTGTTCTGAAACTTCGTCAACAACCCCTTCCTCCCATCACAACCAACGCTATCCCAGTAAAATTGAAAAAGATGACACTGAGTATATAGCAAACAGTACATCGAAACCTAATGGCAGACGGACAGTCACAGGAAACAAAGGTAGATAAATCTGTCACCATATAATCGCCAAGAAAAAAATACCTCGATGGAATTTTTAAGCAAAAGGTCATCTGTCGGAACCCATGGACTGACTGAAGAAAGTACTCCCATTTTCTTCCTCTGACTCTTAACTTAGAAATTTCAATTCATCATGTACAATTTTCCTAGTCGAAAAGAGTGAAAAAGTAGTAGAAACCAGAGAGCAGAGACGGCAAGATTCACATGATTCAAAGATCCAACCAGGGATTTACTTAAAGCGATCTTTCAATATCTACTATACACACACCTCGGTGCAATGAAGATACCAGATATATACACCTCTATCCTGTAACAGAAAACAATCAAAAATTTAAACAAGTACATTAGTAATGGAGCTTCATACCAACTCACATATTACTGCTACAATTATAACTAACAAAAACATACTTCTGCCGTGTCGCATTTACTGCCTCATTGGCTCATTTCCATTTCCGTTTGTTACAAAATATTTACTGCTTCCGTCCTGGTCATTTGTTTACCTTTGTTTTTGATACAAGGACCAAGGAGAAGGGAGGGGACCATTTGTGGGTAAGCCATTCGATGACAAGTGGACAATAGTCCCACTCGGGGATCCAAATACCCGTAGAAAACAATCCTAATATAAAAAGGTAAACAAATAACTGCAACACACATAAATAGAAATGAAAATGGTAAACAAATGACGATGATGGAGGGACTATTTGTTAACCAACATTTTAAATTATTTGTTAACCAACATTTTAGACTTAAAAGGGACAATTACAAATAAATATCTGAAATCAAACATGGGAACAACTTCAAAACAACATCTGGTCAAAGGATAACCCGATTTGTTTATGAACAACAACCGACATCGTCTATCTAGGTAGCACCAAGACGGACACGGACACTTTGACTGAAATTGCGAGTTACAGTATATGAAATACGGAGTAATAAAGTTTTACTCCAACAAACGAGCTAAATAAGCAAAATGATCTGAAGAGATACAAAATTTAGGCGAATAAATCGATAATTCCAGCTGAATTAGCTCAAAATTCTAAAAGGTAACTATTAATCCTACAAACTGAATAACATAACAATAAAACGGAATTAAAGTGATAATTTAGGAAAATTAAAATGAGTGAGTGAGCAGAAGTAGTTGAATAATTATGAAGACGATCAAACTAAATTACTAACCTTTACTATTAGTAAAAAGAAGAGTTCAAAAATGGCGAAACAGAAACAAGTAGTACTGTAGTAGTGGTCGGAGATTCTCAGATGAGACACACCTCACATTGCCAATTTTCCATCCACAAAAAAATACATGTTTTAATGTTTTAAAAATAAGGGAAATTTACCACCATTAATCCCAAGTTTTAACATTCTTCCATTTTCAATCCCAAGTTTGAATCTTCCCAAAAAAAACACTGTTTGCATCATATATTCTACTTTTGGACCCAAATTTAGTGGTGTTAATTTTTGCGGTATCTCCCTACGACTCCTACTCAGGTTCATTTTATTAGACACTCTTAGGTTCATTGGGTTTAGGTTCCAAAATCGTCGCTCTTATACCACTTTGTAACACCATAATCTACCAAAAAACCTTACAAGACATCCTTAGTACATTGGGATGCTACCATCTCGGTTACCCGAGATAGTATATATCAAATAGACCCTGATAGAACAATACTTATTAATCAATAGTTTAACTAAAGTTACATTATTCCAAAATACTGACGACACATCGTCATCAATAATAATCTGAACTAATCAAAATAGAGTAAATGTCTATGATAACTAATGACTGCGGAACCTATGACTCATCAGATGCGATTCCCCTCAAGTTCCTCAACGCGAGCTCAACGAATTACCTACTGGTCACCTGCTCACCATTCTCTAATGGATCAATGCAATTTTGAAAACATTAACGGGGTCATTAACAATATACACCGATCAATTTACAAGACAATAAGGTAACCATCCAAGTCACAGAAACCGGAGGCTCACCGCAGCGGTCACTACATCAGCATCAAGTTACCACCCCTGACCTGCAAAAATCGGAGGTCCACCGCAGCGGTCATCTCATCAGCATCAGGTTACCACCCCTGGCCTGCAAACCACCTATTGATTCCAGACCGCAGCACTGGACATCGAAATTTTATCTCACCGTAGTGAGATTCCCGGAACATTAATGTGCACATCCCCCTCGCAGCGGGAGAGCTACGAAAGGCGAACTCGGGGTGTGGTCCGTCGGCCGGCGGACCACCAAAATAGTAACCAAGTAACCACTCCAAACTCCACTATCATCACAATAGTAACCATCATCATCACAATAGTAAACAACATCAACAACAACAATTATAACAACTATCTCATCACAATGATTAACACATACAGTACTGAGTAAAGAAATTATTTCCTCTTACGAAATCTCCTCCTAATCAATCAATCAGTATTTATATCAATAATTATTCAAATCCCCATCCCCCAATACAAATTAGGGTTTAGACAAAACTACCCACAATCACCATAACAAATAAGACAAGATTACTTACAACGAAATCTACACAACAGAAGGAATCCGACGCACTAGCGTGGAATGATTCAAGATGATTAAGAGGGTTTTGAAGAGGTTAGGAGAGTTTAAGGTTTGATAATGACTAATTAACTAACGACAATCCTTTTATACCTCTTAATTATCTTTAATCAAAACTGTCCAATAAAACTCGTCAAACCGATCAATCGGTCGAGTACCGAAGTCACTCGACCGAGTACACTGCACTCGGTCGAGTACTCACCATACTCGGCCGAGTCCACCTAGGCAGAAGGCTGCCTAACTGACACACCAACTTCACTCGGCCGAATACACCCTACTCGGCCAACTACACATTCCACTCGGTCGAGTGGCTCTTACTCGACCGAGTACAAGGTACTCAGAAATACGGAGTATTACAACTATTTGTAGTAGAAAATATGTTGCGTTAATTAGGAGTTTTTAGTACTTTTATAAACTTTTAATATGGGTCTTAAGTACTCCAGTAATTTTTAGTATCTTGAACTTTCAACTTGTTATTCAGTTTGCCAATAATTGTGTAAGGTTTGAAAATTTTGGTGTATTGAACTTTTTCTTAACATTTGCCAATAACAGTTGTATGTTCGTTCGCATCTTTTACATGTAATTCTTGGAGCGGTCAAACAAGTCAACCTGAAAGGTCATAGCCAAAAGTCAACGTCACACCGACTAGAGCTTACCGTGTCAACAAAATGGGATTCAAGACAATTAGGATGGTTCAAGAAGGGAAGTCCGAGAAGATGGGTGCGCCAAAGCAACGCCAACTCGCATGAGTTGCAATCCAAACTGAACTGCAGCCTGCGACGAAGACCATAACATGCGGTCCCCACCTTAGGTTGTGGTTGTCCCAACCGAAGTGGAGCAAAAATATAGGAGGAAAACGCAGCTCAACGTAGCATGCGACCATCACCTCAGGCTGCGATTTTTCCCGCGTCGTCCTGATTTCTTTCAAGGTCGTGTTATGTTAAATGACGGCCCATGTTTGAAGATTAACCTAAAAATGTGAGCCCAATATAAAAGGAGAAGGTTTGAAAGAAACATGTATCATCCAAACAACATATTAGACCTCTCTTAATTATTTTAGAAACTTGCTTAGAAAAACTTGAATCTTTCCACATTTAATGGAAGGCTGAGGTTTAATTCTACAAGGTTCAATCTTTCTTTAGTATTTGTAAGAATTCAGCTCTTATCTCTCTTATTAGTAGCTTTATCTTGTATTTACGACTTTGTTGAACATTTGAATCATTAAAGTTGGTCATTTTTATGTTTTATTCATTTATCTGATGCTAATACTGTATGAATGGCTTAGTTTATGCAATGTATTGTAGCAAGCTTACATCATGTTTACATGGTTTAGTTTTGCACCTTGTGAGTGTATATTGCTTGTCATCTTTCACTAATTGGCTTAGATTCGTATTAGGTGGTTCTAATCTTAATCCTAAGTATTGAATGTTCTTAAAGTCTATCTTTTTCACTAGTGTTGGCTTAGATGCTAGTTATCTTGTGTAGAAGAGGTGATGCTTCATTGGCTTAGATGTTGATCAGTACTTGTTGGATTAAGTTTCTATTAGGCTAATAAGTAAAAGACATGATATTCTTGCAATGATTTTGGTTGATTGTTCCTTGAAATAGTATAAAAAATTCACAAATATTCTCCTAAATCGAGTCATATACTCTGTTCTTCTCACCATTCATCACAAGACAATTCCCATCTCCTTCATTTCCTATTCTCTTAAGAATTTTATAGCATAGAAACTCCTCCCTAACCACCCTAGAACACTCGGAAAAAATAGAGCAAAAACTTCTTTGTTTTAGACGAAAATTAGAGCTCGAAAGTTGCTCTTTTGTTCGTGTTTGACAAGGCATGTATACTGCTACTGTTTGTGTAATTCGATTTTCGAACCAACTTACAGTTAGAAAGACCTAGATCTATTTACATATTTGAAAACTAGACTCTCCCATATTCTAGGACATCTTTCAGATGGAAAATCCATTGAGAAATGATGATCATTATTTATATACATATTTTACGCTTCCCTTAGACTCATATAACTCGATTTACCGTCTTTCCTTGCTTATTTCTATGCTATTTTAGCTAGAATATCGATTCTGCCGCTTCTGTCATGTTTTAATGCAGATTGGATGCATTTGGAGCTTTTTGTGTAACAACCCGAAAAATGCCAATTTTTCTAGTAAAAATATTTACTAACACTTTTCAGTAGAACTTAAGTTTTTAAAATAGGAATTTTTGTTCAGAGTGTTATTTTGAAATTCCGCGTTCGTATTTGGAATTTTTGAGGGATTCCATGAAAAGACCGTTTTTAGTCATCTTTGACTTTTCTTGACTTTTAAGTCGTCTTTGACTTTTCCTTGACTTTTAAAGTCGTCATTGACTTTTTCTTGACTTTTAAGTCGTCCTAAACTTTTCTTGACTTTTAAGTCATCTTCGACTTTTCTCGACTTTTCAGTCAACTTTGACTTTCGTTGACTTTTCCCGACTCGTCTCATAATTTTGAAGACCGAAATTTTATTTAAAAAAAATTATAGTTTTGATTTATTTTTATTTATATTTATTATGATTTATCATAATTTAATATAATTATTTTGAATTTATTCGGAATTTAAAGAATAACGTTTACGGTTTTAACCGAACGTCATTTAACTATTCCCGACTCATCGTAAAACGCGCAACAAAATCGAAACTCGACTTTGGCACGAGTCACACGCCCATGTCATCGTATTCCACTCACAATTGGATATTTTAATTATTTTGATTAAACTAATCAAAATATCTAGATATTTATTAACTTTATCGGTCCGATAACGAAAATTACGCAAATCGAGCAAAAACAGACCCGTTGTCTCACCATACCACACGGCCCCAAAGTCCTCTAATAGCCTTGATATTTTCCTTTCTTTTGGATACAATAATCATAATATCTAGATATTTGTGTAATTAACTTTATCGTTAATTATATTTAATCGTTTACCGTAAAATAATTATTAAACGCGAGTCAATTACGTAACAACAAATTCAAAATCCGACATCCTTAATTGCCTATAAAAACACGGCTCCACCACTCATCATAACTCACAAACAACTTTTCATTTTACAATAAATCAAATAAAGATCAAAACCTCACTTTATTTAATCGTTCTTCGTGTTCTTCGTCGTTCATCATTTATTCTTCATCGTTCTTGAGCAAAACCTTCATAAAATCTTCGTTTCTTAATTAAATCCATCCTAATTTATATTTCTAGACTCTCCTCTTCGCTCCGCATCTTCACGTACGGTTATATTTCAATTCCGTCAAGATCGTTTTCAACACTTTAATTATGGAAATTCATATTTTTAGTTCTAATAATGTTTTCTTGTTATTTCTTATAGGGGGAGATTTTGAAGACGAGTTTGGAGACTCGTATATTTTGGGTGAAGATTAGTAGGAGGGTTTCTTATTATATATTTCTTATTATTATTTGGTGCTAATTTGTTTTTGGGGGCTAGCTAAGGTAACAATTCGTTTTTTAGAGCACTCGACGAATTAATGTTCACATAGGCCTTTAGTTATGGTTCATATTATGGTTTTTATGATTTTAGTTAGTAACATAGCTTTAGCTTTGGTTTATTTTATTTTTGGTTCATCTTTTATTTTTGGTTCATATTTTTATGATTTATGGATTTTTAGTTAGTAATATGCTAAGGAGTGTTATTATTATGTTTTATGAATTTTTATGTTGTATTATTGTTCTTGATGATTTTTAAGTTGTAGGAAATTTTTATGTTGATTTATTGTTCTTGTTGAATTTTTATGGTTTTTAATAAGTTATGATTTTTAAGTTGTTTAGGAAATTTTAATATGTTTAGTGTTCTTGAGGAATTTGGATGAATTATTTTTAATCATGATTTTTGTGTGGATGGTTGTTAACATGGTTGTTTGATGATTTAAAACATGTTGGAATTAATTTGATGTTGTTGTTGGTGGGGGCCGAATTGGTTGGCTAAGAACCGGACCAAACCAGACCGGTCCAGGCCGGTTCACACCCGGTCTGGGTTGGTCCATGGTGGGTCCGGGTTTTGGTCTTTGGGTTGTGTCGATGTTTGATTGATTGGTTGTTGTTTTGACGGGTTTTAAATATGTTAAAGCATGCGGGAAATATTGAAAAACGGTTTTTAGAAATTTTAGGCAAAACAGCCCATTGAGCCCAAATCAGGCCGTGGGGCCCAAATCAGGCCCATGTGGGTCCGGCCCAACTCAGCCCGTGGGTCCCACTTTGGGACTTGTGACGGTTTTTGAGTTATCGTCATTTTTATCGCGTTTTGTAATAATTAGCAAGCGAGAAATATTAATAAGTAAAATATTTCATTAAAAAGGTTTTTCATTAAATTATTATTTCTCACATGTTAGAAATTATAAGACGAGACCGTAGTTTAATTTAATCTTCTTTTAGTCAAACGGGTTTTTGGGTATAAAATGATAATTCACATGTTAGAAGTAGTAATAAAATAACATGTAATGAATATGTTGATTTTATGTCTATGTGATAAGACTCTGCTTCTAGCCGGTTTGATCCAACGGGTTTGGTCAAACTAAGATCTAGTCAGCCCCGATTTGACTGATGACCCGTCGCGGGACTCGGGTCGGGGATTTGTCTTCAAGTGAGGTTGTTTTTAATTATGAATTAGCCTTAGTAGATATGAGGCGATATGATATTTGATTATTATTGATATGCAATTAGTCACATGATAGGATGTTTTTCCCGTGACTGTTTTATTATATGGTTGGTGTCGTGTTGACTAAGTACCCATAGAGAATTATTAGTATATGGCGTCTTGACCATGCTAATTCTAAATGAGTAGCTTGGACCACGACATTGATAGGTCCGTACTGTCTTTAACGAGTATATAGTTCATGGTTAATAGCTTTTGTGTCCCGCCTTGGTGGGTTTATATCCAAGTCGGGGCATGGCATCCTAAGAGTTCCGCTTTGGGAAGGGAGCCAGCTTAAGTACTAGCCATCTCTGGCTTAGGGGGTCGCCTAGTAGAGTTTCTCATAGACGGTTATGTCATGGGACGGGGAACGAAATAGCTGTTGTCGCTAGGTCTGATCAGTCTAGGACTAGGATGTTTTCCTACCTTGTGGTATAGCCTCGAGTTACAGAAGTCTTCTATCGACTGTACTAAGAACTTATGCCTGTTTGTAGAAGTATTGGTCTTTCATGTTTGTATGATTCTATGATTTCTAGAAGGTGAGATGCAAGCCTGCTAGGATTGATAGAGTTTGGATTAACGACTGTTAACTGATTCACATGATTACGTGTTGATTAGGGTTTGAGTGTATCAGGGCCATGTTACATGGTAACCGCTGAGCCAGCATACCAGCTTCCCTACCTCTGGTTATATTTTATTATCGGTTTCACATGATAGCTTTCATATGATAGGTTATATGTTAGTTAATTGTTTCATAACATGAAAACATATCATATATGTTAAGGTTTTGTATTTTCTATATACATTGCTTTTATGTTTTTCGTGTTTCATTAA